>OVBE01000241.1:0-58436 GCA_900406425.1 Iberis pinnata
GTTGCAGAGGCTTGTGCTCTCAAGGAAGCAATGTTGCATTCCATCAGGACTCAAAGATATGATGTAATCTTTCTCTCGGATTCAATGATTCTGATCTCTTTACTTCAAAGTCACGAATCTTCTACAGAGTTATTCACCCTCCTAAGCGAAATTTGCAATTTAGTTTTAGACTTCTCCTATGTTTCTTTTTATTATGTTCTTAGGACCCAAAACTCTGTAGCAGATAGATTTGCTAATCAGGCCTTGATGTCTGATGTATCTTCTTCTTAAAACTCTTTTTAATTCCAGGAAAGTTTGGTTTGAAAAAAAAAATATTTATTCGAAAGAGTCATTTTGGTGCTATAAAATCTTGCCATATTTTTTTTTTATCACCATGCACGGAGTATAGCATTTGCATGAAAATTGGTTTGCCGTTGGCAAAAAAATAGGCGAAAATCTGGATGTGTGGATCCATATTTAGAGATATCTGCTAGCTTCGACGCAAAAATCGGCTACTCAAATAGATTCGAAATCATATTAACCAGATATGTAGAATCTTTGAAAAACATGTTGCAAGGACGATGCATCTTACATAAGCACTCTAAAACCCATATAAGACTCATAAGCTTCGTATGCAGCGGAGAGACATGTGAATAAACCACGGGTATCAAAGACATCTATCGTTCCAGAGGGTGATTGTAGAGCTTAACCCACACCATAAAAAATATCACCCTTTTTCCATGATCCTTCCACAAAACACCGAGAGTCAGGAAAAATTGTCGTTTGACATATTATAAAAGAAGGGAAAGCGAGAGCCGATGTTATTCTTTTTGATACCTGATGATGAGCTAGAAAATAATCAGATAATTCTATTGAGGCTAAGTTGGTTGTATTGGGTGGGTCCCAAATTATGTTGTTAAAAAGTTGATTATTCCAAATTTTCTAAATGTACTATAAAATCCAAATGTAGTCCATGTGAGATCTATAGGCACTAACTTCCTAATGGACAGGAGATGAGATAGTGCATATTTTCCAGCATCTTGGTCGATGGAAAAACACCACGGCTATTTGAGAACGATAATAGAGCCCATACTTGTAGCACTAGCGAACAAGTAAACAAGGCGTGATTCATTTGTTTCTTCTGAGGCACCACACCTAGTGCATAACTTTCCCCAATTTATTTTTCTGTATGCGAGTTGGTCATTAACCGCTAATTCTCCCATCAATATCTGCCTCATAAAATGTTTCAGCTTCAATGGTGCATTCACATACGATACTTGTTCCTTTAAGCGATTTGTAGAAGGCAATTGGGTTATAAATTCTAATTCTTCATCCAACATGGCTGCAATTTGGTCATAACCCGATTTAACGATATATTGTCCATTTTTTTATAGTGCCAACAATAACCATCGCTCGAGAGGCGGGACGGACGAAGACTGAGAATTCAAGTTACCTCATCTGAAGGGAAAACTGATGAAAAATTGGCTTTCTCCATGTCATTCCGCAACTTCTAATAAATTGGCTGCATTTAATTGTGGCAACGTATCGGGAATAAGGGCTTGTGGTGAATGAGGGATATCTCCCGGCACCCAATTGTCCGACCACACATTTGTGTTATGCCATTTTCAATAGTTTGATGCATTCTTGAAAATAAAAAATGTGAGCACCCCCCCCCCATATATTTTTCTAGCCATATGAATGTCGAGTAAGTTTTGAAGCATGGATGGGTTGTACATTCCGGAAATATCTTACTTTGAGAACTATTGTCAGAAGAGCACTTGGGTTATGCAATAATCATCATCGTTGCTTAGCTAGTAAGGCCTGGTTAAAGAGGCCGAGGAATTTAAATCTTAGACCATCCAATATCTTCGAGAGACATACCTTCTTCCAAGATACCCAGTGTATGCCCTTTGAATCTAGTTTAGAGCCCCACCATAAATTTGCAATCGCACTGGTGAGCTTTTGGATTAAACTTTTTGGAAGGCGGTAACAAGACATAACATAAGTCGGAAGGACTTGGGTTATCGACTTATTCATAATCTCATTTCCACCATTTGATAAGAACTTTGCTGATCACCCATTAACTCGATCGTTGAGAAGATCGCTGATATAAGCAAAATTTTGGGCTTTGGATCCCTTAAGCTGCTCTAGGATTCCCAAGTACCATTTCCACATTTTTGTTGAATACTTAGGCGGTATTTCAGAAGTTTGCAATGGGACAATGGGATATTTTTGCCACAAAAAAAAAAAATTTATCATAGTTAATGCATTGACCTGACGTTCCTCCATAGGGTTGCGATATGTTCGCAATTGTATCACACTCCAACAAGAATGCACGACAAAAGAAAAGACTATCATTCACAAAAAAGAGGTGTGTGATTGGTGGACATGTCTTTGCCATCGTTATACCTCTCATAATACCCTTATTTGTAGCCACTTGTAAATTAGCTATAAACACTTCAGTGCAAAGGATAAAGAGATATGAAGATAGAGGATCTCCTTGTCTAAGACCACGGGAGGGTTTAATGACTCCCTTTTATTCACCATTAATGAGTACCCAATATGACACCAAAGTGACACAATACATAATCCAGTAAATCCACTTCGCTGCAAAACTCATTTTAGACATTAGCGTGCGCAGAAAGCTCCACTCAACTTGGTCGTAGGCTTTGCTCACATCTGTTTTGATTGCCATAAAATCTCTCATACAATGCTCCTACACCAAAAGGATATTATTAGTAACTACTCGGCCCTTCACGAAAGTTGACTGCATTTCCGAGATGACTTATGAAAGAAGCAGTTTCAGACGTTGATAAAGAGACTTTGATATAATCTTGTAAATAACATTACATAGACTTATTGGATGAAAATTATGCATCTCCTTCGGTTTGTCAACTATCGTGATCAGACAAATATTCGTTTCATTGAGTCGTTCATCAAAATGTCCTGACTCGGGAAATTCTTGGACCACTTTAACCACTTGATTGCCAACAATATGCCCATACTACTGAAAGAAAATTGTTGTCATCCCATCAGGACCCGATGATTTTTTGGGATACATCTCAAAGAGGGTCGCTCTAATTTCCTCATGGGAAAAAGGTAGCGTGAGATGTTCGTTCATCGCTTGGATAATAGATTGTGTGAGCGATTCGAGTGCCACCTCGATATTATGTCCAGCCGAGCTGGAGAAAAGATTTTGAAAATAAGAGGTTGTCTCCCTTTCAATGTCTTTTTCCTTCCCAGTCCAAATACTAGTTGGGTTGATT
The DNA here is from genome assembly GCA_900406425.1 of Iberis pinnata. NCBI lineage: Eukaryota > Viridiplantae > Streptophyta > Magnoliopsida > Brassicales > Brassicaceae > Iberis > Iberis pinnata. Next base: position 3,246 of record OVBE01000241.1, read on the forward strand.
AATCCAGAGATTATGTTCCTCGCCTAACGTTGTTTTGTTGAGGATTGGAAAAATTTAGTGTTCATGTCTCCCTCTTGGAACCATTGAACTGTACTTTTTGTTTCCAAAAGAGTACCTCATCCACCATAGCTACTCTTAGTTGTTCTGTGAGAGCATGTATTTCCTTAGTAAGGGTTGAATCATGTGAGTGGGTATAGTCTATCTGAATTTTGAGAGCCTCAATATCCAGAGATGAGTTAAACCGTTTCTCACGTCTCCAGTGGGATATATGATACACTCAGGTTTTAACCAAAATATATTCACTGCAATTGCACATCAAACACAATAATAGTATATGAGGGGTCGAATCCATAGAGACCAAGAAAGCACGACTCTCAGTTTTAAATCGAATTAAGCTAAGAACATATTAAAATAGTGATTGTAATCAAGAAATGAAAATAACGAGAAAGTAAAAAACGGTTATAAAAAATTAACGAAAACACTAGGCAATAGAGAATTCTGCAGATATTCAGGTTAGAGGTCAAGGTTAACATGCAGGATTGACTACCGAAAATTATTCCCAACTCGAAAGACAACAATAGACTAATCTCCTCTCGAAGTATTAGATCCTTATTCTCGAATTACTAAAAACAAACTCCTACCGTATTTAGATAATTCAGTCATGCATTGCAATTCAGATTCGATATGTTCATAAGCCACTAAGACAATACTCCCGCAAGCAAAGGCAGTTATTCATCTATATTAGATCAGACTTCTAAACCAAATCCCTTTGAGTTTATAATTCTATGATCAATGAACTAGTTTGTTACTCTAAGTCATGCACTAAGAACAAATCTAGACTAAGAACCTAACAAATTTTAATCCATTCTATTAAACCCTAACAATTAACCTGGTTTCCCCTAGGAAAACCCTAAAACCTAACAAACAGACTACTTAGACATGATTGCAAGAACAAAAATCATAGATTGAGTAAAGATTGTAGAAGTCAAAGCCAAATTGTATATGAAGAAATCAGAGTTCAGAAATCCTCTCAAATACAGATGTAGATCTTTTTTCTCTAAAAAAACCTATCTAATCTCTTCAGCGATAAAAAAACTTGTTAAAATAAAAATAATCCAAAAGGCTTTTATAGTCTGAAAGTAAAACGAAAATAAAACCCAAATAAATAAAAACTAAATGATATATCTTGAGGACAAATGTGTCTTTTTGCTTGATTTCTCTCCAGCTCGTATAAAGGGATCGATCGATCTGTGCTCGAAAGGGATCGATCGATCAGATTTCCCGTAGCTTTTCAGTGCTTTGGATCAATCGATCCATGCTTGGATCGATCGATCTCTTCTTATACCAGGCTTGGCTCAATCATTGTTCATTCCAAATCGATCATTCAATGTCCATTTAGTCCATTTGCACTTGAATTCTCCTGAAAATCATCCTTTTTGCTCCAGAACGTCCCAAACACCGAGAATCCTGAAAACATGCTAAAAATACAAGGAAACACTTAGATAACGCTAAATAGTAAGTATAAATACCCACTAAAAAACGTTAAAACCGAGTGATATCAACTCCCCTAGACTTAGATCTTTGCTTGTCCTCAAGTAAAGCAAAAACCACATCTGAAGAAGAGGTTTGAAAAGGACCATACAAAAACTCTCAGAATCTCAGCAACCCAACCAAAACCTACGAGATACCAATTCTAGACAACCACTGCAAATTAATTGTTTACCACCACATAACCAATGACATAATTTCAACTCTAAATCCCAAATTAATCGAACCATCAAATCATTTCAACCAGCTCTCCACATTCAATTAAGTACAAATAGTGCGTTCTTGCTTATGGGGTATTGATCAATGTTTGCTAAAGTATCTTTTCTATCAAAGCGCCCATACCTAACATAGCATCCAACGACTTCTGGTCCTGGCCATTTTTCCCCCTTTCTCACTTCCTCTTTTTCTTTTTTCTTTTTTTTTTTCCTCTTCTTACTGCTTTCTTTTCTTCTTCTTTTTTTTAATCTTCGCATTTTTGCGCTTTTCTTTTCTCTTTTTTTAGCAGCCAACAATTCGTTGGGGTTGACTACAGACTTCTAGGTCACGCTTTTAACCCTTTTTCTGAATTGTTTTTTTTTTATTTTCTGAAGGGAGGGAGAGAAAAGGACCCAGATCATACTGAAAGAACCTGTCGGTTTTACAGAGAACCGAAGAGGAAAATACCCAGATTTTCAAAGTATAACCAACACCATAAGAAAGAAAATTAAGATCAAAGTTAAGTCATATCCAAATAGAGCTAGCATCAAATCATTAACAATCCAAAAGACCATAACTTTCAAAAGCATAGAAATCAATCAATGGGGTTCTAATCCTAGGTGCGGCAATTAATCTAAGTGAGTAGTCAAGTAGAGAATGATATCGAACGTACACCAGGTTAGTAATCATCATATATTCTGGTCATTGTTCTTTCAACTCGACTAGACTCATCTAAACAAAATGAAAATTTTTTGAAAATTTTCGCCAAAATGAGAAAACATCAAAATAAATTTAGTAACCATCATATCCCCTTCCCTAGACTTACTTCACACCGTCCTGGTGTGAAAATAAATCTAGAAGAAGGAAAAATGACCAGAAAATAAATAAGTCTAAATACAAAAAATCCAAAATAAAAATAAAATACACAAGTCCAAAGTGAAAAAGAAAAAGGTACTCAGAAATGCAGCACCATCAATCTGAAACCTGTCCAGAGCTGCCGCCTCCTCTGTCTCTCCTAGCTGAAGACTTCTCATCATCATCACTTTGATCCCGGTGTGCTCTAAAGCATGATGGGCGTCTGATCTTTGCTATCGCGCTCCATATCCTCTGAACCATGTTTTGAGTCCTCTCAGCTGCATATATGGTCCATTTGATCGTCCCGACATCCATGAAGTCAGAATGTCGAGGTGGAAAATCAAACTCATTGTAGTCCTTATGTAGGATGGGTGAAGCGTCCTCTAGACTAGGATCCCGCTGATGTCGCTGAGTGGACCTCCCACTATGAACCTGCTCTCTAGGAAGTCTCGGCGCATTCGGTATAGGTGCAGCTTCCCCAAGTAGGCGATCAGCTCCCAATAAAAAGTGAATGTTCTCAACGGAAGTGATGCTAGTGATGTCCTGCTGCGGCAAGTGAATCTTGCACCTCTGACCTCCTGAATGCAGAAACATGTAGGCCCTGGTCTTCGTGATCCACCTGGTCGAGAAGAGATAAGCCCAATCCATGCGGTTGGTCATCTTCGCCGGAGTAAATAGCTCAAGAGGAATCCTGACATACTGCAAAACCAGGGTAGCTAGACTACCCATCGCCTCAACTCGAGTCGAGTGTCGCAGCGCATCAATCTTCTAGCTAGCTAAGATCTTGGCAAGAATCCATCCCAAGTTAGTGTCATGGCGATCTCGGTCCTGATCAGTCTCATATGTAATCATAGTGAGATTGCATAATGAAAGAGCTCAAGCTCCTAAGAGTTGACCGTTGCCGCCTCTTTTTTCCATAAAATGTGCAACCCATGATCTTAAGTGTTATGCGAATAGTTGGGTTGTTGATGCTAGTAAGCTTTTCTTCTCGAGACTCATACTCTCCATGTGCAATAACATCCCACAAATCATTGTAGGAATAGAAGTAGAGCAGTCTTGGATGGTGCCCTTATGCCCGGATCCCGAAGATAGGGCCGAACTCCACCATTGGAATCTTGTAAAGACGACCAAGGCAAAGAATTGTACCTTGGTATTGGCCATGTAAGGGTACCGTGGATCTGAACCGGGGATCTATGCAGAAAGAGGCAAAAAAATGCCTCGCTAGATCGGGATAGAGGGGATAGTTTCGAAAAGGGAAGGTTCCGAGACCCATCTGAGTGAAGATCTCTACTACATCACCGTCTACACCCAATACCATCAAAGCTGAATGATAGGAAAATCGGGTCGGCTCCATCAAACTTTTAAGAAGAGCGTTCTAGAACATGGAATCAAATTGATCCTACTTGTCGATGAATTCCTGCTCCTTCCAACCCTTGTAACTCTTGAGTTGGGAGACTACCAGATCAAGGCGGAAATTTTTGAACTGCATCTTTGGTGTGCGAGGCCATAGAGATTGAGTAAACCTCGGCTCGAGGATCGGTTCTTCCTCTTCTTCTTCCTCATTGTTTGTACTGCTACTAGCGACCACTTTCCCTTTCTCCCTAGCAGTTGCTCGCGTTTTCCTTGCTGCAGGTGGTCTAGAAGAATTCGAACGATTGGTTTGCGATTGAGTTTGCTTAGTAGTTCAGGACCGAGTGGATCGCCATGTGCTGGTAGTTGCTGGTTCTGCTGGTGGTCGTGCTTCATCACTTTCGCTTCCGAAATCATCAGGACCATATTGGTATTCGACATGTGAATCCATCCTGAAAAGAAAAAGACCTCAAAGCAAGGTGAATGGCTTATTCAATCCAAAACAAATACGTTTAATCAATCTAAAACCACCATGTTATAAATTATTAAGCAATTTCAATTAGTTAGAATCAAGATACTTCTTCTAACATTAAAACTCAACCTATTCCAAAGATTGAGAACAATCTGATGAAATCACTATAAAGCATGGACAATTGTGAGCAATGATTGAGCAATACTAACACAAAATTAGCAAGAGTTCAAGCTGAACAATCATCCAAAGTTTCAAAATCCAAGTGAATATAGTGAAATTTTTTATAAAAATGGAAATTAAAACTAATGGAATCAAACCAACATATGCTAGCAACCCAAACTCAATGCTAAAGCATTCCTCATTCTCAGTTAATCAAAACAATGCCATAGAACAAGCAAAACCCGAAATCCCTTTAAAAATGTCAAACCGAACATTCAAAATCCCATAATCTCAACACAAATCATCCAAAATTATAATGCATGTCTCAAATAGTAATCAAATACATGCAATAAGGCCACAATCAACCAATTCCAATCCCTAAATCAACCAAAACCCGAAATCCCTAAAAACCCTAAAAGTTTAAGAATTTTAAAGAGAGATAGTGTTCCATACCTTGCTTGAATCAAAAAAGACTTGGAGATTCGGAATGAGCACAAAAAATCGTGTGGAATAGGCTCAAGAAGCACTAAAATTGGTTGAAAATTGATAGAGATTGATCAAAGGGGATTTGAGAGGTTTTAGAGAAAACTTGAATGTTAACAATGGTGGAATGAGGGAAATTTCGAAATAGGGGAGAAGCAGAGAAGAAATGCGGTCCAAATTGAGTGAAACCCGGTTAAATCTCTAAAATCCGGTTCAATTAAAGTGAAAATCGACTTACCTGATTGATGGATCGGTTGATCGCTGCATGGATCGATCGGTCCAATTTGCTGTAACTTCTAGGTGATTTGGATTGATCGATCCATAGACAGATCGATCGATCAGTGTTGGAACTTTGATTTCTCACCCGATGGATCGATCGATCCAGTAGTGGATCGATCGATCGAATTTTCCAGAACTCCCTGTTTGCTGAGATCGATCAATCCATGCGTGGATCGATCGATCTGAACACTCGACCAAATCTTATTTTCCTCAACTTTTTTAAACACTTTGAACTCAAAACTAAAAGTTAAAAATTAGTAAACTAGAAACAAAATTGACTCTAACTTAAAACAACTAAAATAAAGACACAAAATAGTGGGTTGTCTCCCACTCATCGCTTGTTTAACGTCATGAGCCTGACGGTACTTACCTCTAAACTGAGGTTGGATATAAAAAAAGAGGAATCCCATATTCCTCCATGAGATATGAAGCAGCTAGATAAGGCTTAAACCTCTGTCCATTCACCACAAAATCATTTCCTTGGCGATTATTGAGTACAATCGCACCATTTGGTTTCACCTATTTTATGAAAAATGGTCCAGACCACCTAGCTTCAACTTTCCAGGGAACAATTTCAATCAAGAATTGAAGAGCAATACATGATCACCTGGTTGAAAATCTCGTGGAATGATTTGCTTGTCATGTGCAGCTTTAGTCATTTCCTTGTAGATTATGGAGTTCTCATATGCTAAGTGGCGAATTTCTTCAGTTTCATGGAGCTGAATGAGACGCCTTTCTGCTGTGGTCTTTATGTCAAAGTTCAGAAACTTGACAGCCTATGCAGCTTTGTACTCCAACTCTACAGGTAAGTGGCAAGCTTTACCATAGACAAGATTAAAAGGAGTAGTACCAAGAGTGGTCTTGAATGCAATTTTGTATGCCCATAGAGCATCATCAAGCTTCAAAGACCAATCTTTCCTAGACCCATTTACCATTTTCTGCAAGATAGCTTTGATTTCCCTGTTAGAAACCTCCATTTGTCCGCTTTTTTGAGGGTGATACAGTGTTGCGACTTTATGTTTAACCTCATGCTTCCTAAGCAACCCATCAAAGACCCTATTGAATGAGTGCCTCCATCGCTGATGACAACTCTCGGAATACCAAACCTGGGAAAAATCACAGACTTGAACATCTTTAGTACAACTTTCGCATCGTTAGTGGGGCTAGCAATTGCTTCAACCCACTTAGACACATAATCAACAACAACTAGAATATAAAGGTTATTATGAGAAACAGGGAAAAGACCCATAAAGTCAATTCCCCATACATCAAAAACCTCTACTTCAAGAATGAAGTTTTGTGGCATCTCATTCTATTTTGAAATGTTCCCTTGTCTTTGGCACGGATCACTGTGGGAGATGAAGGCATGAGCATATCTGAACATAGTGGGCCACTAGAAACCTGCTTGGAGTACCTTAGAAACCGTTTTGAATGTAGCAAAGTGACCAACACAATCCGAACCATGACAATGATACAAAATATTCTGAATCTCTTCCTCAGGCAGACATCTTCGGAACATACCATCTTTACAAAGCTTGTAAAGATATGGTTCATCCCAGTAGTAATGTCTGACATCCCTTAAGAACTTCTTCTTTAGGTAACCTGAAAAATCATGTGGTACAACATCAGCAACAAAGTAATTAGCAAAATCTCGAAACCATGGAGTAATCAAATCAGTCTTATGGAGTCTAGGGATAGAAAAATTCTCATCCTTAATGGTGCTGATTGCACAAATGCGTTCCTTTGGAAAAGAATCACCTATGGGAACTTCTTCTTCGACTTGAAGTCGAGAAAGATGATATGCAACTCCGTTTTCAATGCCTTGCTTGTCTTTGATCTACAAGTCGATTTCCTGCGAAAGTAAAATCCAACGCAATAATATGGGTTTAGCATCCTTTTTAGAAAGGAGAACCGCAATGCTACATGATCGGTGTGGACTACTACTTTGGATCCCACTAGATAGGATATGAACTTCTCAAAAAGCGAAGACAATCGCTAGGATCTCTTTCTCATTTATTGTATAATTGCGTTGAGCTATATCAAGAGTCCTAGAGTCATAGTAAATAACATGAAGCTTCTTATCTTTTCGCTGACCAACAATATCTCCCACAAAAATCACTTCCATCACACATCACTTCAAATGGAAAGTCTCAGTCTGGTGGTTGCACAATTGGAGCACTTACCAAAGCTCTTTTGATGGCTAAAAAGGCAGATTGGCAATCATCATCCCATTCAAATTTGACATCCTTGCACAACAGCTTTGCAAGGGAGCTAGGAATCTTCAAGAAGTCTTGAATGAATCTTCTGTAGAAGCCTGCATGACCTAAAAAGCTGCGAATATCCTTGACGCATTTAGGTGCCTGCAAGTTATTCATTACTTCAATATTAGCCTTATCCACTTCAATCCCTTTCTTAGAAATCTTTTATCCCAACACAATCCCATTCTTCACCATGAAATGACACTTCTCCCAGTTTAGCACTAAATGTTTCTCCTCACATCTCTGAAGAACCCTGCACAAGTTAGGAAGACAGACATCGAAAGAAGATCCATAGACAGAAAAATCATCCATGAAAACTTCCATGATATCTTCAATAAGGTCAGTAAAGATAGAAATCATGCATCTCTAAAAAGTTGCTGAAGCATTACACAATCCAAAAGGCATCCTGCGATAAGCGTAGATACCAAAAGAACAAGTGAATGTCGTCTTCTCCTGATCGTCTGGGTGAATTAGAATCTGAAAGAAACATGAATAACCGTCTAAGAAACATTAATAAGGGTGATTAGTCAGTCTTTCTAACATATGGTCAATAAAAGGTAAAGGAAAATGATCTTTGCGAGTTGCAGCATTCAATTTACTATAGTCAATACACATCCTATGACTTATAACAGTTCTAGTTGGAATCAACTCATCATTCTCGTTCTTAACAATTGTTGTTCCCCCTTTCTTAGGAACTACATGTACAGGAGTAACCCAACTACTATCAAATATAGGGTAAATAATACTTGTATATAGAAGTTTCATTATCTCTTTCTTAACAACATATTTCAAGTTAGGATTTAGCCTTCTCTGAGAATTCTTAGATTCATCTTATAAATGTATCCTATGCATGCACAAGTCTGGTGAAATCCATGTGATATCGTCTAAGGTATAACCTAGAGCTCTACGATACTTTCTTAGCTTAGATTAAAGTAAGGAGGTCTCTACATTATTCAAATCAGCATTCACTATCACAGGATAAGTAGATTTAGGACCTAGAAATGCGTACCTTAGCCCTGTTGGAAGGGATTTAAGTTCCAGTTTTGGAGCTTTCAGCTCGCTTCATTCATTAGTAAAAGGCGCATGGTATGGTTTAGGTGGAGACTTGGCAGCTGTCTCCAAAAATTCCACTTGGTTGGTCATCTTTTCAATACTCCTGCAAGAGTCTAACATCCTGGTATAAACTGAAACATCATCTCTAAGGGAAAAAGACTCATCAGTAGTGTTAGTCAATGCATTCTCTCAAGGATCATCAAGCAAAACTTCATCAAAAACTCCGTCAACAACCTCTGTGATGGTGTTCACCCAAAAGGATTTGGCGTCTAAGGCTGGTTTCTTCAAAACTTCTTGTAGATTGAACTTCATGACCATATAACCGAGATGAAGATCGATCTTTCCTTTCTTTACATCAATAATAGCACCAACTGTTGCTAAAAAGGGTCTTCCCAATCTTCACAGGAATGTTCTCAAGAACTCCAACGGGATACTTCACAGAACGATCAGCAAGAATGAGTGAGATCTTGGTAAATTTTATGTCCGTCATACCAAACCTTTTAGCTACAAAAAGAGGCATAAGGTACACACTAGATCCCAAATCATAGAGAGATCTGGAAAATGTAATATCACCAATCTCTACTGATAGAACAAAGCTTCCCGAATCTCCAAGTTTCTAAGGCATACAGTTCTGTAGTATCGAGCTACATTGTTCTATGATTATCATTGATCCCTCTTTTAAGGTGATCTTTCTTGTGAGCATTCTCTTGACACATTTCCTTAAAGAAGGAATCATTTGACAAGCATCAGAGAATGGTAATCGAACAGTCAATTCCTTGATCATATCCTTGCACTTTGCATCTTCTAGATCTTTTCTAGAATTTTTTGATTGAACTGGGTACAGAACCTTCGGTTTGTAAACTCGAATTAGAGTATCAGCATTCTGGGGAGTTGGATTGATCAATTTATGCGTGGATTAATCGATCTCTTTTTTTTTTGAATCCTTGACCGACAATGACGATCGATCAATCACTTTCTCCGTAACTCCTTGCCTTAATAGGATCGATCGATTTAGGTTGGATCGATCGATCTAGTGAATCTGGATTTATCTGAATTTTTGGATCCATTGATCTTTGAGTGGATCGATCGATCTTCACCTCTGCATCTTTTCCAGACTTTTTAAACTTGCCTTTTCTGCAGGTTTTTCGGTTTCTTCGACCAGAATTTCATCAGCTTGTTCTTTTCCTTTACTCCCAACCAGAGACTTCCCACTTCTCAATGTGACATCATTCACAAACTCCTTCTTAGAACTTGAATCAGACATCCCATAAAGAAAACTAGTTGGTCTCTTTACAGCTTCAGCGGTTTGAACCACTTGAGTATCCAAATGCTTGATATGATTAGACAAGCTTTTGAATTTTTGGTTCAAATCACTATATATGTTGTCCATCTTAACATTTAGGTTCTTTTTGGTTTGTTGCTGACCTTCTAGTATCTTTTTGATCATAGCTTCCATCTTGTCCTCTTGTTGAGCTTGAGGTGGAGGTGCTTGTTGATAAACAAGCTGAGATTGCTATTGAAAGCTGCCTGAATTATAGTTTGGAAAAAAGCTCGTATTCCGGTTTCCTTGAAAACTAGTTCCTCTAGCGTTTTGACCATAAGATGTTCTAGAGTTTTGCACAAAAGCTTTTTTGACAAAACCCCTGTTGAAACCTTGATTGTATCTTTGGTTGAACACTCTTTAACCTTGGCTATTGATGTAGCTCACTTCTTCTTCTAAAACTTGAGACGCTTGAAGAGTAAAACAGTCTACTTCAGTCTTTTCTACATCTTCAGATAAACTAAATTGTTTATGATTCTGATTATTGAGAAGTTGAGTAAGAAGCATTTTTACTTCAGCCAGTTCTAAGCATTTTTACTTCAGTCAATACTGCTGCTCGATACCTCTGTAAAAGGTTTTTAGAAGGTTCAGCTCGGAAAATCCATGGTGAGGACAACCCCGAAGATACTCCTTAAATCTATCACATGCTTCATAGAAAGATTATGCAGGATCTTGATGAAACTGAGAAATCTGGTTTCTTAGATTATAAGTCCTACTAGTAGTGTAGAATTGACTCAAGAACTTGGATTTACAATCATCCCAAGTTTCTATGGAGTTAGGTGGTAGAGATTTTAGCCACCTTAGAGCTATGTCTGCTAGGGAGTGATTAAAGAGCTTGCAATGCATAAAGTTCCTAAGGACTCCATCAAGCTGAACAATGCTGCATATATCCTCAAAATTATCTATGTGATCCATGGGGTGCTCAGTAGGAATACCACAGAATTGACTCTGGCGTATGAGCTATATGAGCTGGAATGAGAAATTATAGTCTTGTCTGTGAGGTTGACAAGGACGAAGAGCATTCCTATTAGCAAGGAAAGCTTCAGGGTTGTTGAAGTCTCCAACTAGAACCCTATCTTGTTAAGGTGGGTGACTGAAAACCAGTTCTAGTGGGTCATTCAATAAAATGACATCAAGGTCCATTTGATTACCATGACCATCTCTTTGAACTCCGTGTGGCACTTGATTGCCTTCTGTTTCTCCTCCTATCGGGTTGACAATTGCATTTTTTATCTCAGGAGGGGGAGGTGGGTTGTTGTTTAACAATGTTTCTTCAACCGGAATCAGACGAACTAGAGGGGGGGGGATCATTCGGATCTTCGAGAAAGAACGGATTAGGAATGAGATTATCCCCCATCATGTTGGAGGATTGAGCGTTCCTTCTCGCCTTCTAGATCGAGCGTTCTAGATCTAAGAGGTCCTTGTTACTAGGGATGAGTAATTCCTTTGATTTGTTAGATCTTTGGATCATCAATCTGTAAAAAGGAAAATCAAGAATAAAGAAACGCAATGAGTATTGTAAAAAGAAAGATTTTTAGTCTAAACTCTAAAGAAAACTTAAGAGGCACTACTGGTCCCCTACAACGGTGCCAAAAACTTGATACACTCAGGTTTTATCCCACAGAAACCAAGAAAGCATGACTCTCAATTTTAAATCGAATTAAGCTAAGAACAGATTAAAATAGTGATTGTAATCAAGAAATGAAAATAACGAGAAAGTAAAAAACGGTTGTAAAACAATTAACGAAAACGCTAGGAAATAGAGAATTCCGCACGTATTCAGGTCAAAGGTCAAGGTTAACATGCAAGATTGACTACTGAAAATAATTCCCAACTCGAAATACAACAATAGACTAATCTCCTCTCGAAGTATTAGATCCCTATTCTCGAATTACTAAAGATAAACTTCCGCCGTATTTAGATAATTCGATCATGCATTGCAATTCAGATTCGATATGTTCATAAGCCCCTAAGACAATACTCCCGCAAGCAAAGGCACTTATTCATCTAGATTAGATCAGACTTCTAAACCAAATCCCTTTGAGTTTATAATTCTATGTCAATGAACTAGTTAGCTATATGCACTAAGAACAAATCTAGAGTGAGAACCTAACAAATTTAATTCCATTCTATTAAACCCTAACAATTAACTTGGTTTCCTCTAAGAAAACCCTAAAACCTAACAAAGAGACTACTCATACATGATTGCAAGAACATATTTCATAGATTGAGTAAACATTGTAGAATTTAAAGCCAAATTGTATATAAAGAAATCAGAGTTCAAAATTCCTCTCAAATACAAATTTAGATCTCTTCTCTTTGAAAAAAATCTCTAATCTTTTCAGTGATAAACAACTTGTTAAAATAAAAATAAGCCAAAAGGATTTAATAGTTTGAAAGTAGAAAAGAAAATAAAACCCAAATAAATAAAAACTAAATGATATATATTGAGGACAAATCTGTCTTTTTCTTGATTTCTCTCCAACTCGTATAAAGGGATCGATCGATCCATGGACGGATCGATCAATCTGTGCTCAAAAGAGATCGATCGATCAGATTTCCCGTAGCTTTTCAGTGATTTGGATCAATCATTCTTCATTCCAAATCGATCGTTCCATGTCCATTTAGTCCTTTTGCACTTGAATTCTCCTGAAAATCATTTTTTTTGTTCCAGAACGTCCCAAACACCGAGAATCCTGAAAACGTGCTAAAAGCACAAGGAATACACTCGGATAACGTTAAATAGTAAGTATAAATACCCACTAAAAAGCGTTAAACCGAGTGATATCAACATATGTCCTCTACCGGTTTTGATACAATAAAAAATACTTCATCTTAGATTTAGCCATTGAACATAGGATGCTCAAATGACTAGGTGAATGACCGAGAGACTAATCAAAGTTTCGGCGATCACTTTAGTGGCTTGGATCTAACTCAATAAAGTTGAATGATTGAACTAAGGTAGCTGGGTCAGTTGGATTGCAACTTAATCCAGCTGAAGTCAGTTTAGTCTAGCTCAAGCTAGTTCAGGCTAGCTGAACAGCTAAGTGAACTAGACACTAACTGGACAGTTGGGCCGAGCTAGGCGGTTATGCACAACTCACACCAGTTGAGGAAATGAGTTAAGCCGTTTCTCGCACTCCTCTACAGTTTTTGATACGATCATAAATACTTCATCTTAGAGTTACCCATTGAACATAGGATGTTCAAATGGCTAGTTAAAGGATCAAGAGACTAATCAGAGTTTCGACAATCAGTTTAGTAGCTTGGATCTAACTCAAGAAAGGTGAGTGATTGAGCTAAGGTAGCTGGGTCAGTTGGATTACAACTTAATCCAGCTCAAGTCAGTTCAGTCTAGCTCAATCTAGTTCAGGCCAGCTGAACAGCTAAGTGAACTAGAAACTAGCTGGGCAGTTGGGCCGAGCTAGGCGGTTATGCACATCTCGCACCAGTTCAGGAAAATGGTGCTTGTTCGAAAGAGCACCAATTGGCTCGGCGATTTTTGAGTGGTTACGGGCTAACTCTACAAATAGAGTGCATTGGGCTTATTTTCGCGCATACAGAGACACACCAGAAAAACTCTAAAAAATCGACTAAGGCATTTTGGATGAACAAAAGAGAAAGAGTAAGGGAACATATATGGGCAATGCAGATCGAGCATCCAGTCAAGCCGAATTGGGAAAGATTGTGGGCTTGATGCAGAATTCACTGGATATGACTAAGGTGAGTGTAAACGGATCTTGGTTTTGACCAAGGCTCCATCTCTTAGCCATTACGGTGATTATGTCACTTCAAATGGCTAATTCCATAAGTGAAGAATCATGTGGTTGGTCATGCGCCTTTCATTAATTATGCATGATCGCACCAGATTGAACGAATAAAACAGTTCAAAGATGCGGGTTTTTGGATAATCTATTGGGCTGAAGTCATGGTGAGACGAATGAGACGAGTGACTAGGGGATGGGTGACTCCACTAGAACTTACCCAATCCGGCCAATACCCATGGTTTGGATTATTATATTTTCTGGACATCCAGAAAGTATAAGAAATAAAACGAATTGAATTAAAACTTAAACTTAAACGATTCAGGAAATCTAAATTGCCTCACTAAGCAATTGTCAGATTACTTATGCCACTTTCTGTTTCACAGACTAAAGGGGATTCAGGCCTGGCGCGAGACTGAAGGCTAGGCGGAAGAGTGGTGTATCATTGGGATAGTTGATAGGATCGATATGTATTAACTTGTAATAGACTATATAGCGAATTCAACAAGTTGTATTGAATCCTCTTTATTATTAATAAATACCACATTTCTCTACTTCCGCATCATATAGTATTTACGGCTTAACAAATTAAATGAACCTCACATGAAAACAACTTATAAACGACTAAGACATAAAACAGACTGATTGGCCTGAATCACTTAGTGATTTGGGTGCGAAACAATCATCTGCGGAATCAGTGTCTGGGATGGGGTGTTGCAAATTGGTATCAAACCATTGTTTATCTTTGACAAGTTAAGTTTCGGCATATGGGGTACACCACTTGGCTGGCTGCAAGTCTCACGGATATGTGTTGTTTGTCTTGCAGGACGGGAAACGTAAAGTTCGATCTAATCAAACTTTGTTTTTCCCACAAAGAGTAAGATGGAAAGAGCAAAAAAGATAGACAAGTGGATCCAATTCAGGCTGCGGTAAAGTTCGAAAAAATGGTTTTGGGTGATCATGGAGTCGGAAATCCGTTAATGGGAACCTAGACAGTGGAAAATTGTGACATTGGCCCGAATAAGGTCATGGGTGATCATGAGGAAGTTGCTGAGACTTCATCTAGAGCAAAGTAGAACTCGAAATATGTTTTTGAAGTGAATCTCCCAGATACTCCATCAACCCAAGTGATTTGGGAGGCTTTGCAAGCAATGGCGGAAAAGTTGGAGCAATTGGGTAGTTAACACCACATGCTGCAAAACCTGTAGGATCCACATGAAGAATTCCTGTTGCGATCCCAATAGGTGCAGTTCTGCATGGGGATTAGAATGGGGTGGTAGAGATAGCCGCTCCTAAGAACTCGAAGAGGAGGGCTGAAAAGGTGGATTATTTAAGCGTGTTGGAACACGTTTCAAGGCTAGGAACCAAGCACTTCAGAGGAAGTGCAAATTCGATATAAGCGGATGAATGGAGGAGTAGGCTGATAAGAAATTTTAGTTCTACTTGGTTTCCTTCTGAATATCGAAAGAACATTGCGGTCCACTTTCTGGAAGGAGATGCACACATGGTGGTTGGTCATGGAGAAGCGCATGGGTGATAAAGAGATCACCTTTGTGAACTTTGATGCGAAATTTACTCGCAAGTACTTCCCGGCAAAAGCTTGGGTTAGAATTGAGGGAGATTTTCTTGACTTGATGCAAGGCAGTAAGACTATCCGAGCATATGAAGAAGAGTTCAATCGCCTTAAGCGATATGTGGGAAGAGAACTCGAAGATGAGCGACTCAATTACGTCAGTTCATTCCCGGGCTTAATGTGGAATTGCGCATTCATTGCTCAGTTTGCACCTTTAGCTTGGTGTCTGAACTGGTGAGAAAGGCTGCAATGATAGAAGCATATATCAAGGAGGAAACAAAGTTGGCTCGGGCTAATAGTCAGGCTAAACCGGCTGGGGTAATCAGACCGAAAATAAGTAGGGAAAGTCTGATGATGATGGTCAAAGAACGGAAAGACACACTGAGAGTGGGACGTGCGGAAGAACGCATGGATGAATCTGTTAGAAGGCATCAGGAGGTGCCTAAGGTGCAAAAGTCCAGATCACGATATCTCATATTGTTCACGAAAAGACCCAGGGCCAAGATTGAATGAAATGGTTGGGACTTGCTAACAATGCGGAAAGGCTGGACACATCAAGAGAGATTGTCCCAAGCTGCAAGTGGAAATACAAGTCGGCCAGAAAGTGGGATGGGGAGGGATAGAGATGCCATAAGCCAAAAGGCAGGCTGTAGCACCTCGCGTTTATGAGCTATCCAAGGAGGCCGATGAGCCAGGAAACTTCAGTGCGATCACAAGTATTCACTGAGCCAAACTTGTTAGCTTCTGCATGCATTAGTTGCAGGGTCTGCATATCTTTAAGGTATGGTCTGGTTCATGTGTTTTATATTCTGCATGCATTTCTTACATGGTCTGTATGCATTTGTTGCATAATCTATGTGCATGTATTGCACTGTCTGCATGCATTTGTTGCATGGTATGTATGCATTTGTTGCATAATCTGAGTACAAGTATTTGATGCATGGTTGCATGCATGGGTTTGCATGGAATGTGCAAGGAACTTACCATTCCGCGTGAATGTGTAGGGACCTTGGAGATTGGAGGTGTTGCAACGCACACTTTATTTGATTCGGGGGTCACGCATAGTTTCGTGAGCCTATCAATGGTAGGAAAACGCTTTTTCCAAAAAGGAAAAAGAGGAAAGTTTGGGATAGTGAGGGCAGCCGGGGGAAAAGTAATCTTCACCCTAGGCACAGTTCAGGACATTCCATTAAGAGTTTAAGTTGTGGACATTCCAGCCAACTTGATCATCGTCGCGCTTGATAAGCATGAGGTGATCTTGGGGATGGACTGGAGTCTGGTTTGAAAGGGAAAATGGATGGTTGGAATTCTAAGGGATCAAACCAACATCCGTGAACTTAGTTGTGTCAGCACTCCGAGCAGAACGAATAATGGAAAAGGGTTGTGAAGCTCACCTAGCCACAATCAGTGTGCCGAAAGTGGGGAAAAGAATGGACCTTAAGGATATTCTGGTTTCCAATAAATTCGAGGATGTGTTCCATGCCTTAATGGGTTTACCTCTTGATAGGTCGGATCCATTCACAATATAATTGGAACCAGGAACTGCACTACTCTCTAAGGCCCCTTACAGAATGGTTCCTACGGAAATGGCGAAACTGAAGAAATAGTTGAACCAATTGCTGGAAAAGGAATTCATAAGGCCAATTAGTTCGCCTTGGGGATTACTTATACTATTCGTGAGAAAGAAAGATGGGGTTTTTAGGATGTACATAGACTATCAAAGACTGAACTGGGTGACTGTCAAGAACAAGTACCCACTACCTCAGTTAGATAAGTTGCTAGATCAACTCAAGGGTGCCACTTGGTTCTCCAAGATATACTTGGCTTAGGATATCATCAAATCCCGTCAGATCCAAGTGATGTGCAAAAAATGGCATTCCGCACAAGGTATGGACACTATGAGTTTGTGGTGATGCCCTCCGGAGTAACAAATGCCCCAACACTGTTCATAAAGATGATGAACGGGATATTTAGAGAGTACTTGGACAAATTTGTGATCATCTTTATAGATAATATACTGGTGTACTCGAAGGACCAAGACACGCATCAAGGTCACTTGAGGACTGTTCTAGAAAAGTTGCATGAACAGAAGCTCTATGCCAAGCTAAGCAAGTGTAACTTTTGGCAAAGGAGTATCAGGTTCTTGGTTATATTGTGTCGGAACAATAAGTATCTGTAGATCCAAAAAGATCAATTCGAATAAGAATTGTCCAAGATCGAATAATGCTTCGGAAATAAGAATTTTCCTTGGGTTGGCTGGGTATTACCGCAAGTTTGTGAAAGAATATGTGAGTAGGCTCAATCATTTACTCGCTTGACTGGAAAAGATGTCAAGTATGAGTGGTCGGATCAATGTGAGAAAAGCTTTTTGGATCTTAAGGAGAAGCTAACTAGTGCACCAGTATTGGCATTGCATGATCCAAGCAAGCTAAATGTGGTGTACATGGATGCATCGATATCTGGACTGGGTTGTATGTTGATGTAAGGTGACAAAACCATTGCCTATGCGTTTAGACGATTGCGGAAGCATGAAGGGAATTATCCCACTCATGACTTCGAGATGGGGGATGTTGTGTTCGCGTTGAAAATATGGCGATCGTACTTGCATGGAGCCAAGGTGCAAATTTTCACGGATCACAAAAGCCTCAAGTACATCTCCGCCCAGCCAGAACTGAACCTTCGGCAAAGAAGGTGGATGTAGTTTATGGCAGATTATGATCTTGACATAGCTTACCATTTGCGAAAAGCCAACTTGGTGGCTGATTCCTTGAGTAGGAGGCGGGCATATGTGGATGTCCAAAGGGAAATTGAAGTGTTGGATCAGATGTTTCAGAGTTTGCATATGAATGCAATAACCGCAGACCAAGAACCTTTAGGCTTAAGTGTTGCAGATAGAGCATAATTTCTTAGAAGGATCCGGATTGCTCAAGATAGTGATGAGGACCTCAAGAGGATCATGGATAATGTGAAGACTAAGTATCAGACTTCAAATAATGGGACCGTTGTGGTCAATGATTGGGTTTGCATACCAAATGTGAAGAAACTCAAGGATGAAATCTTAAGAGAAGCCCATCAGTCCAAATTTTTGATTCATCCAGAAATGAAAATGATGTATCGGGACCTAAAGCGGTACTATGATTGGGTAGGGATGAAAAGGGATGTGGTGGCTTGGGTATCCAAGTGTTCATCATGCCAGTTGATTAAGGCGGAACATCAAGTAGTTTCAAGCGATTTGATGTAAAACTTGCCCATTCCCGAATGGAAGTGGGATTATATCACAATGGACTTTGTGATGGGCTTGCCAACGGCTAAGTCCAAGCATGATGTGATATGAGTAGTGGTGGATAGACTGACTAAGTATGCCCATTTCATAGCCATCAAGACGACTAATGGTGTTGAGGTGATTGTCGGGAAGTATACCGATGAGATAGTAATACTTCATGGGATTCTAGGAAGCATCGTTTCGGATAGGGACTCAAGATTCACGATTCACTTCTAAAAGGCTTTCCAAAAAATCTTAGGAACGAGAGTGAACAGGAGTACTTCCTATCACTCGCAAACAGATGGCCAGTCCGAAATGACTATTCAAATGTTGGAGGATATGTTGCGGGCTTGTGTGTTAGATTGGGATGGTTCATGGAAGAAGTATCTTCCTTTGGCAGAATTCGCCTACAATAACAGCTTCCAAGCAAGTATTTGAATGTCCCCATATGAAGCCTTGTATTGCCGGCCTTACAGAACACCGTTATGCTGGACCCAAGTGAAGGAGAAAAGTCTGATGGGTCCAGAGATATTGGAAGAAACGACATAAAGGATAAAGTTCCTAAGGGTTAGGATGAAAGAAGCGCAAGATAGGAAAAAACGTTATGTCGATAAGCGTAGGGAGGACATAGAATTTTCAGTGGACGAGTTAGTGTACTTGAATATAACATTCGAAGGAAGGGCTAGGACTTCTACAAATGGGAAGTTAAGCCCAAGGCACTTAGGATGTTTCCAGATATTAGAACATGTTGGAGTAGTAGCCTACAAGTTGAACTTGCCTGCAGAAATGGAAGCATTCTGAAATATATTTCATATATCACAGTTAAGAAAATTCTTGAGCGACCAAGATGTGGTTGTCCCAAAAACGCCAAAAGATGTAAGGCGTAACTTGACTGTGGAAGCTAGGCCGGTTCGGATTATAGACCGAATGGATAAGAAAACTAGGAGAAAAATTGTTCGAATGGTTAAACTGGCTTGGGATTGTGATGGATCAAAAGAAGAAATGTGGGAAGCAGAAGCCATAATGAAGGTCGAATTTCCATAATGGTTTGAAGAAAATGATGCTTGAATACCTATCTTTTTGTTACTTAGACATTTGGGGGTGGTTGATCGTATGGCTAAGGAACAAAAAGGTAAGGATTCGCGACATTTGGCCATACTGAATAAATGGAAGTCGAGGTTCGGATTCGAGGACGAATCCATTGCAAGTGGGGAGACTTGTAACATCCCGTAACTTTCCTAAGTTCGATGGTTCGAACCAAAACTTAGCCAAAGGATTTGGCTAAGGGTATTTAGCTTAGAAAGAGTGAATCTGAATGTTAAACTTAGCCATTGAACATAGGATGTTTAAATGGCTAAGTAGAGGACCGAGAAACTAATCAGAGTTTTGATGGTCAGTTCAGTGGCTCGAATCTAAGCCAAGAAGCTGAATGATCTGAGTCCAGCTCAAGTTAGTTCAGTCCAGCTCAAGCTAGTTCAAGCCAGCTAAACCAGCTAAGTGAACTGGATACTAGCTGTGTAGTTGGGCCGAGCTGGGCGGTTATGCACAACTCGCACCAGTTTAGGAAAATGGTGTTTGTTCGACAGGGCACCAGTTTTCTCAGTGGTTTTTGAGCGGTTACGAGAAAACTCTATAAATAGAACACCTTGGGCTCATATTTGCGCATAAAGAGACACACCGAAAAAAACACTGAAAAATCAACTAAGGCATTTGGATGAACAAAAGAGAATGAGTAAGGGAACGAATCTGGGCAAGTCAGATCGAGCATCCAGTCAAGCCGAATTGGGAAAGATGGCAGGTTCGATGCAGAATTCACCGCATAAGACTTATGTGAGTGTAAATGGATCTCAACTTTTGCCAAGGCTTCATCTCTTAGCCATTATGGCAATTTTGTCACTTTAAGCGGCTTAATCCGTAAGTGAATAATTGTGCGGTTGGTAATGCACCTTTCATTAATTCTACATGGTCGCATCATATTGAACGGATAACAACTGAAAGATGTAGGTTTATGGATAATCTATTTGGCAAAACTCATGGTGAGGCCGAAGGGACGAGTGTATGGGGAATGGGTGATTTTTCCATAACTTACCCAACCCGGCCAAGGCCCATGGTTTGGATTATTAGATTGACTGGACATACAGAAAACATAAGCAGTAAAAAGAATTGAATTAAAACTTAAAGTTAAACAATTAAGGAAATCTAAATTGCCTCACTAAGCAATTGTTAGATTACTTAAACCACTTTCGGTTTCACATACTAAAGGAGATTCGGGCTTGGCGTGAGACTGAAGGCTGAGTGGGAAAGTGGTGTATTATTGGGATAGTTGATAGGATCGATATGTATTAACTTGTAATATGCTATATAGTGATTTCAACAAGTTGTATCGAATCCTCTTAATTATTAATAAAGGCCAAATTTATCTACTTCTGCATCATATAATATGTACGACTTATCAAATTAAATGAATCTCACATGAAACCAACTTAAAAACGGCTAAGACATAAAAACAGACTGATTGGCCTGAATCACTTAGTGATTTGGGCGTGAAACAACCGTATGCGGACTTAATGTATGGGATGGTGATAACAAGGTTTTTACGTGTGTCAATTCCCTATCCACATTATCATGTCATTGTAGTATAGATAGGTGTCAATCCAAATGGGTATGATGCTAAGTACTCTAGATGCAATTGGAACTACAAATTCAAGCTAAATGAAAAGATGGGTTTTTATCTAAAAGTCCTAAACAAACCAAACATGCAGTAAGTAAACACAGGAAATGAAAGCAAGCATGCATAAACAGAAACTAAGGATAGACAGAAAATGAAACGAAAGTTGAAGAGTAAAATGGGTAAAAATGCCAGAGATCCTTCCTGAATTACCTAGACACCTAACATACCTCAAACAATGAGCTAATCCCTAGACATCAAATTTATATGCAACCAAGTCCAATCTCTTGATAATTAGTTTCAACCTAAGTAATCATCAGACGTAACTCTCGTTAATGGTACACTACCTAGCAGGCATGAGAAACCAATCTACTAAAGCCAATAAGCACCCTAAACATCTAATCTCTTAGGCTAGGTATGCGAATCTCTGAAATCACCATGTTCAGGCATTTCATTGAACACCTTCCGGGTGCTGAAATGCCCAAGCTCAGATTTTAGTTGATCAGAAAGAAATCAACATGAAGAGCAGTGAAAAAGAAGGGATCTAGATGCAATAAAAATTATGTACCAAGGAAGAACATGAAATCAACACCAGTATACCCCATCATCAGGAACCTAAGGTAACTACTCACTATGCATGTTAGGTACGAAATCAGAGAAACAAGAAAGCATAACTACTAAGAAATACATTAGGATCAAAAGTCAAACGATGAAGAACAACAAGAACACTAAGTCTAAATACGTGATGATGATGATGATGATGAACAAAATGAAAAATCAAAGATGCAGAAGATGAAGATGAAGAGCAACAAGAACACTAACCCAGAAAAACAGAGTTCTAATGAAACAGTAGCAAACCTAGAAATGATGATCAACACAAAAACAAGACTAAGAGCATAAAATAGTAGATCAACATGTACCAGACAGATCACAGGCCTAATATAAGCATGAAAATAAAGAAATCAAAAGATAAACATAAACTTAGTAAAAATCTGGGTTTGAACATCAAGAACAACAAAGCAAAACAGAGAGAAAAATAAACCTAAGACAAAACCCAAAAATGGCAAAAAACAAAGCTTGTTGCGAAATGGAGGCGTTTTAGGGCTTTTATAGTGTTTCAGAAAAAACCCTAAAAATGCGAAAAGACAAAAGCCTAAAAATCCTAATGGTTCTTCTCAACCCAAAACTGGGTCATCGTAGTTTGGGTTGCTGGTTTGGAACGAAGCTTTGGGATCGAGGCGTGGTAAAACAGAATTGAAGCAGCTCGGGTGGAACCGTGGGACTTGGCCCATGATCAAGCCAAGTGATCAAGGCGTGTAACGAACTAGATTGATGGTTGATCGAGCCATGCCATCGAGGCGGACAAGTGGTCGAGGTGCAGCTTAGAGTGATGCGGGAGACGCGGCTAAGGCTTGGTCGAAGTGCTGGGTTGGATGATCAAGCCAAACGTTCGAGCCCAACTTGTGATCGAGGCGCGATGAAGGACGTCATTGAGCCGAGTTTGGTCTGGTTTTGATTTAGCTGGTTCCATCTCGTGCATCCCTTTTTCTTTCTCCAATTTTGCAATAATGCTCTGAAAACTCCTGAAAGTCCTGAAAAATCTGAAATGCATCTGTATGCAAATGCTAATGCAAAATTACCTAAAAAGTGAAAACTTACTAACAAGGACCTATGAATGCAACATGTTGATGTGAAATTGATCCTTAAATGATGGTAAATGTGTTCTTAAAACCACTAAAATACAGAGACATCAACTCCCCCAAATTAAATCATTGCTTGCCCTCAAACCGATAATTCAGAAGTTTGGAAGAGAAGTTTGAAAACGGGAACTCTGAACCATATGCTGGTAAAACATGTAATATCAATGTCCAGGTTACTAATTCTATAATGCAATCATAATCTCATCCTACTTAAGAACCTTAGCCATACTCATCACAGCTCATTCCAGACCAGTTCCAACTTCCACAATGCATTCAAATTCATATACCCATTTAACATTCATTAAACAGGAACCGTGGATCAAGTCATGCACATTGTTTGAACTTATTTGGCTAAGGGACTGGTTAAGGGATAAAAATGACCCCTTTATGCAATGGCTAACAATTCAGAACAAGGTTCTCTCAAAAAGGGAATGAGCTTTAGCATAAGGCTAAAGGTAAGAACACTTAGAAGCATACAATAACATAATCCCCTCTACCTAATGTTAATGAAACTAAAATTTCCCTGATTCTACCCGGTATGAGACCCTAATTCTACCCTTCTGAATTTCGAATTGATCTTACTTGTTCACATTTTTCCTTTTTCATCTTTTTCCTCAACTGTTCTTAGGAGAGGGTTCTTCCTTATTTGACTGCTAGCGGATTTGGGGACTTCATGATTTTAGTACCTATGGTTTCTGACCTTTTTACTAACTTCTTGGGTTTTACCCTTTTTATTTCCTTGTCATTTCTTTTTTTTATTCTGCGCTAAACATACATTTCATATCTTTTTCCCCCAAACCCTTTACTAGACCATTCTGTTTCCTTTTCTTTTCCATTCCCCTCCTAAAGTTCATAACTCTACCATTTCTTTTACTAGCTTCCCACATCCTTTCATTCTTTTTCAAACCATCCCCAATACCCATAATCAAACCCCACCTAGTCCTATCTAGTCGAAAAAGCATGGACTAGAACTACATGGGATTCCCTTCCTGTCAGTTCGAACTTAACACTTTCTACCAAACTCATTCCATAAAAGACCTGACACTCAGTGATAAATTCATGGCTTGAAAGAAGGAAAGGTTCAAGGGTGGGGAGTCACTTGGATTAACAAGAGTGGTGAAATGGTATAAGGTAACCCAAATATGTATATACTATCCATGAGTTCAAATCCAACACACAAACATGATAATTGAACGTCAGTTTTAAAATCTAATAGACAGGGGCAAACTTCATATCAAAACATGCTTCATAAGACAAAGGATCATGCAAATTCACATTCCAAACATGGTGCAATCTTACATAAGACCAAATCAGGATGCATTAGACAACTAATAACCAAGGCATTGATACTATCTAAAGAAAACAACATACTTACAAGCTTACTATCATCATAGTTCCCTATGCAAATGCAGATGACAAACTAATAATTCTAACATCCTAAATGCAACCACATGAACACTCTGTTTTTGAAAACAATTTTCGAAAAAATTTCAGATTTTTATGGTTTTCTATGCCTTAGATGATATGCATGATTTGGAGATTAAGAAACAAACATAAAACTTCATTAGATAGCTCATAAACCTTCCCACAAACTTGAATTACACAATCTCTTGTGTAATCCAAATTTTCAGGAGCGTTTAGGAGGATGATAGAAACAAAAGCAGAAAGCACACTTATGACAAATGAAAAACAGAAATCAGAAGCAAATAGACATATAACGGATTATACAATGGTCATGTGGATGGAGATGGACCTCAGTTACCCCCATTTTGGGAGTTGGATGAATCCTTGTCCATGGAGAGGGTTGAAAGGTTGTCAGAACATGATTCAAGGGTTTTCATTTCTGAAATTATTTCCCTTGAATTGGAGGAGTCGTGGTTGAAAGATAAATTTGCACGCCTTTTGAAAGTGGTTCGCCAGCTATTTGGGAGAAGGAAGACTGCTTTCGTATTGTTTGATGCTCTGAACTGGTAGCAGAATTGATTACACATCTCCCCTACTATGAATTGAATCTCAATCAAGTAATCAATATCTATCAACCTCCGTATCCAAACGTTTCAACTAGGTTGTCCTATAGTGCGAAGATAAATTGGCGTTATCCACCCCTGGTTCGTAATTGAGATGTCTTCCTTGCTCTCGTGGTCCAGCCAAGGTCCTTAAACTTCAACAGCTGTTGCACGAATAACTTCAAGGGCAGGGTTTTGTGTCAATGATGTTAGGAAATAAGCTTTCGTCCAGCAGGATGTTGCAAACATGTTGATAGATGCCCAGTCGCAATAAATCCATCTCGTCCGCTAAGATATTTCTTGTATCTCTTCGAGAGTATAACGAGTTGGCGATGATTTGGTGGACATATCTAATCGCTGGGTGATGGATGCATGCGCTCTTGGTCCTGCATCCAGGAACTTCTTGGATCCTACTACATCCTAAATAAGCTCTATCTCTTCTGGAACATTCTCAAATGTGTCTGGTTGAAACTTCATGCAATTGAAACCGTAAATAGCGTCCAATTGAAGGAAACTGAATCTCTCAAGTTGTGCATTTAATTGCTTGAAGGTTATGAAACCTCCCCCATTTTGATCATCTTCCCACCCCTCATAGTAGAATACTTCTAAAGAGGCTAAGAACATGCATGTATGTTGCTGACGATCATTATGTTCCATTCCAAGCATACTTGATATTCCATGTACCCCAATATATCCTTGACCTGCTCGAGGATGCCAAGGTTTCCCAAGGTTTCTGAATCTTGGAATGTTGACTCTGCAAAGTCGAATTGCATCAGCATCATGTATATCTCCTCAACTGAAGGTTCACTCGAACTTTCAGGCGTTCCTCTGTTTGACATGGTGATTTATGTAAAAAAATTAGAGTCGTTAAGTTGCGTTATGTGAAAACGCAATTTGAAGGATTCTATCAAAATTTAAACCCAAGAATCATGCATGGTCAAAATCGATGTTTTAAACCATTAGAGCACACTTTCAAAAGTTGAGGAACCAAAACTTCCTAGAAAAAGAGCCGAAACTAAAACCGAGTTTCAAAAGTTTTGAATCAAGTTCTCATGAGTTTAAGAGTTAAAAACCAAAGTTGATGATTCTTGAAATCCGTTGAAACTTGAGACCCTAGGTAAATCGATCAAAACAACAAAGAAGGTGATTGTGAAAGAATAACAGTTGTATGAAAGTGATGAGAGTGTAATAGATATAGTGAACTCCCTTATATAGAGTGATGGTCAAAATGTTCATGTGGAGGAGAATTGTTGTTGAAGCTTGTGGATGTTAAGTAAAGTGAAAATTCGTGGAGGAGAAGTAAAGGTGATTTATGTGGATGAGGTTTAAAGAGTATACAGTGAGGCTGATGGAAGTGATGTTTAAGGATGATCGAGTTGGAAAGTTGATCTAGTTGGTTGCTTGGCTTGAGCAGGGTGTTGGCTCAATGTAGGCGCTGGAACGGCTCGATGGAAGTGATCAAGCGGAATGATCACAGTGGATCTTTTGCTCGATTTATGGCTCGATGGAGTTTGGTATGGCTTGACCAATGGCTCGATGGAGCATTGTCCATGGCTCGGTCAAAATATTTGTGGCTTGACTTAAACATGACTCGATCACGAACAAGCTTGGCTCGATCTCCTTGCTTCTTTGGCTCGATCATCGGCTCGATAGAGTGTTGAATGTGGCTCGATCATAATTGAAACATGGCTCGATGACCTTTCTCCTTCGGCTTGATCACAAACACATGTTACACGATCATGATGATCAAGCGGCCCGATCACTGTGTTTCCAAGGTATAACCTCAAAGTACCTAAATCACCAAAACCAAAATAAAAACTTAAATGCATCGAAAGAAATAGTAAACATAACTTGAAAATTTTATATGTACAATGATAAACATGTGACTTCTTCCCAAGTGAGCTTGTTTAAAGTCACTAAGCTTGACTTCCTGTTTTAAATTTATGGACCCTGAGACGGTTCCCCAAGGAGAACCGAGGTCCTTTCTGAAATAACTCT
Source organism: Iberis pinnata (assembly GCA_900406425.1). Lineage (NCBI taxonomy): Eukaryota > Viridiplantae > Streptophyta > Magnoliopsida > Brassicales > Brassicaceae > Iberis > Iberis pinnata. The sequence goes on from OVBE01000241.1 coordinate 30,190, forward strand.
GTCAGCCAAATAAGGTTTGATTCTTTGCCCATTCATTGTAAACTCTTCTCCATACTTCGCAATAAGGGTGATTGCACCATATGGCAGAACTTCTTTGACTGAAAATGGTCTAGACCATCTTGATTTGAGCTTTCCTGGGAACAACTTAAGCTTTGAGTTGAATAGAAGCACTTGGTCACCAGCCTTGAACTCTTTGACTAAAATCTTTTTATCATGAAACGCCTTGGTCCTTTCTTTGTATATCTTGGAACTCTCATAAGCGTTAAGCCTGGTTTCTTCGAGTTCATGCAGCTCTATCTCTCTCTTTTCCTGAGCTGTCTTGAGATCGAAATTCAGGATTTTTGTTTTCCAAAGTGCTTTATACTCGACCTCTACTGGTAGATGGCATGCTTTGCCATGGAGGAGTTGGAAAGGTGTTCGTACAATTGGGGTTTTAAAAGTTGTCTTATATGTCCAGAGTGCATCATCCAGCTTTTTTGACCAATCTCTTCTTGAGGTTCCACCATCTTTTTCCAAAATGGCCTTGATCTGCATGTCTGAGACTTCAACTTGTCCACTCGTTTGGGGATGATAAGGTGTTGCTACCTTGTGTTTTACTCCATATTTCTTTAATAGGTTTTCAAAAACCTTAGTTATAAAGTGGGAACCACCATCACTGATTACTATCTTAGAAAACCCAAATCTTGGGAACATCACACTTCTGAACAGCTTCAGAACTACCTTATCATCTTTGGTAGGACAAGCAACTGCTTTCACCCATTTTGAGACGTATTCGACAGCTACCAAAATGTAGTTGTTTCCAAAATTTGGGGATTGAATGGTCCCATAAAATCAATGCCCCAAACATTGAACACTTCAACTTCCAAGATTAGGTTCTGAGGAATCTCATTTCTTCTACCAATGTTTCCAGCTCTTTGACAAGGGTCACATTTGGATATGAAACCATATACGTCTTTAATCATGGTTGGCCACCATAGACCAGCCTGTAGGATATTTTGAACAATCTTGAATGTAGCAAAGTTTCCTCCATAGGAAGAACCATGACAGTGCTCCAAAACTCCCTTAACTTCATCTTCAACTACGTACAATCTGAATAACCCATCTGGACCTTTCTTGTAAAGAAAAGGGTCATCCCAATAGTTATGATTCACATCACTTAGGAACTTCTTCTTTTTATAATCATCGAAGTCTTCAGGAATTTCTCCACAGACCTTGTAGTTAACTAAGTCTGCATACCATGGTGTTGCTTTCGTGGTTACCACTTCAGCTTCTACAAAGGTTCAAGTGTGAATTACCATCATTTGTTCCTCTGGCATTGAGTCATCAATTGGAATTGACTCATCAATTCACATCCTAGACAGATGGTCTTCTATCCCATTTTCAATCCCTTTCTTTTGCTCTATTTCCATGTCAAACTCTTGCGATAAGAGAATCCACCTCAACAGTCTTGGTTTAGTGTCCTTCTTTTCATAGATATGCCTCAGCGCTACATGAACAGTGTAGACTATAACCTTTGAACCAACCAAGTAGCTTCAGAATTTCTCAAATGCGAATAGACTGCTAGCAACTCCTCCTCTATTGTAGCGTATTTTACTTGAGCATCGTCCATGGTTCTACTGGCGTAGTAGATTACATGCACCTTATTATCTATTTTCTGCCCCAAAACTGCTCCAACTGCGTAGTCAGACGCATCACACATGACTCGAATGGGTAATCCCAGTTTGGAGCTTGGACTATGGGGGCAGATACTAAGGCTTCCTTGATGTGGTGGAATGCCTTGAGACATTCAAAGTCGAAGTTAAACTCAGTTTCCTTGCACAATAGCCTTGTCATAGGTCTTCTATCTTTGAAAATTCCTTGATGAATCTTCTATAAAACCCTGCATGCCCCATAAAACTCCTCACATCCTTCACCGTCTTTGGTGGTTGTAGTAGCATCATGACATCAATCTTTGCTTTGTCTACTTATATCCATTTTTTAGAGATTTTGTGACCCAGGACAATTCCTTCCCTCACCATGAAATGACACTTTTCCCAGTTTAGAACCAAGCTTGTTTCCTCACACCTGGTGAGTACCCTACACAAATTAAACAAACAGGAGGAGAAAGAAGGGTCGTACATGGATAAATCGTCCATGAACACCTCTACTATCTCCTCGATCAAATCTGAAAAGATTGAAGTCATGTACCTTTGAAAGGTGCCAGGTGCATTGCAAAGGCCAAACAACATCATTCTATATGCAAAAGTACTCTAAGGGCATCTGAAGGTAGTTTTTCCCTGATCTTGAGAGTGGATAGGGATTTTGAAGAATCCACTATAACCATCAAGAAAAAAGTAGTAAGGGTGGTTTGCTAGGCGTTCTAACATTTGGTCAATGAAGGGTAATGAGAAATGATCTTTCCTAGATGCAGCATTCAACTTTCTATAATCAATGCACTATCTATGACCAGTGATTGTTCGAGTTGGTATTAGTTCATCCTTATTGTTTTTTATCATAGTAATTCCTCCCTTTTTAAGGACACGATGAATTGGTGGTATCCAAGTACTATCTGGGATAAGGTAGATAACACCATCATCTAATAACTTAAGGATCTCCTTTTTTACCAATTTTTAAAAAATTAGGATTTAGCCATCTTTGGGGTTCAATGCTAGAGTAGGATTCATTTACAAGATTGATTCTATGAGTGCATCGATTAGGTAATACTCATTTAATGTCATCCAATGAATACCCTATACCTCTCCTAAACTTCCTCAATTCAGTCAGCAGCAAATTTAACTCATCTTCACTAATTTCATCATTTACTATGATAGGAAATGCGGAGTTAGGTCCAAGAAAAGCGTACCTTAGCCCTTTGGGAAGCAGTTTCAGTTCCATATATGGTGCCTTAAGTTCAGACCAGTCCTCAGATGTTACAGAATCCGTTTGTTTCCGCTTGAGTTCAACCTTCTTAGCACCTGAGAACGCCATACCTTTTGACCCTTGAATGTCTTCGAATAGTTCTTCAGGTTCCAATGGTCCATGTGAGTCCAATATCATCTTGTATCCAAAAGATTCATCATGTTGATAACCTTTATCCCTATTCTTGGTCAATGCGGTTCTCAGATGATCCTCCTCATTAGTCTCTTCCAACAATTCATAAGCAAGTTGATCCATCTCTTCTATGTAGAAGATCTCCCCGTCTGCATTTGATTTCCTCATCACTTCCTAAATATCGAATGTCATCTTCATATCCTTACCCATATTCAGCTGAATCTTACCTTTATGAACATTAATAACAGCTCCAACAGTTGCTAAAAATGGTCTACCCAAAATAAGGGGATCTCTAGGTTCCTCACTCATATCTAAAACTACAAAATCAGTTGGGATCTCAGCTACTCCAACCTTCATAGGTAGGTCTTCAAGAACTCCATGTGGAATCCTCACTGATCGATCTGCAAGTACCAAAGAGATATTGCAGGACTTGAAATTGCTGAAACCTAACTTCATAGCAACTGATAGAGGCATAAGGCTTATCGAGGCTCCTAAATCGCACATGCACTTGTCAAAAGACAAAGGACCTAGTGAACATGGTAAAGTAAATGATCCTGGATCTGATAACTTCTTTGGGATTGAAGTCCTTGCTATGATTTCACTGCACTCTTTGCTTAATATAACCATTCCCTAAATTTCCTTGCCTCTCTTGGTGATATCATCTTTCAGAAATTTCTTGTATGGAGGCATCAGAGTGATTGCATCAAGAAGTGGCACCTTAATTTCAGTGTCCTTCATGTACTTCTCAAAAACTCATTTGTACTTCGCCATGATTTCCTTTTTGAATTTGGAAGGAAATGGTAATCATGAAACGTATGGTGTTGACATGAAGGGTGTATCATTCTTCTACATTGCAGATGGTTGTTCAGCTGGACTTGGCTTGATAACAACAACTGATGGTGGTTGTGATAACTTCTAAGATTCAGTCTTTGCAGGTTCTTTGTCCTCAGCTTCATTTAAACATAATTCCTCCCCATCTTGATCAACACTATCCTTAGTGTTAAGAACAACTTTGTGTGGTGGTAACTCTTTCCCACTCCATAAGGTGATTGCATTAACATGAGCAAACTCTTTAGGGTTTGGTACATACTTCCCTGGGAGTTGAGTTGTTGGCTTGGGTGCAAAAGATGAAGTACCCATACTCTCCAGATACTTGACCTTAGAGTTCAAAACGTAAACTTCTGATGGATGTCATTTTATGAGAAATCAATATGCGTCTTCAATTCAACAAGTTTCTTCGAAGTGTCACTAGCATTGTTAGCTTGACCCTAAAGAAGTTTTTGTAACAACACCTCAATGTTGGAAGATTGAGCTTGAGGTTGGGTAAAGGTGAAGCTAAGAGGTGCACCAGCCTGATGATGCTGCTGAAAACCACTTTGTTGTTGTTTCTTGGAAAGAAAACACGATTCTGAACATAATTAAGGAATGGTTGAATAGTCTTTTGTGGTTGCGGTGGATAAACTTGGTCCTGAGGGTTGGCAACGTTGTTGCTACCGTAGGAAGACCATGATTATTGGAGTAGTTGATGAAACCTTTGTTATAGCCACCCTGATTCTGCACATAGCTAATCTCCTCCCGTTGGTTAGTCTCTCCAGCTTGAATCTAAAGCTGCTCTTCATCAGTGATGAAGTGAAATTGGTATTGTTGCCCAAGAAGTAGCATGTCCAACTTGTCATTTAAAGCTTTGATATCCTTCCTTGTCTTATCATCTATTTCAGAGCCACCACGAGGTGTGCGATCATAATCCTCATTATATATGCCATCTGATTGAGCAAGATTCTTCACAAGTTCCCAAATGTCATCAACACTCTTGTTCGGGAAATTACAGTTACTTGCGGTGTCAAGAAACATGCGTATCTTCGGTAGAGAACCGCGATAAAGAGTGTTAAGGAGGAATGCTTTGCTGAAACCATGATGTGGACATTGCAGACTGTAATTCTTGAAACTCTCCCATGCCTCAGAGAATGTTTCAGTGTTTCGCTGTGCAAACCCAGAGATGTCATTCCTCAGCCTTGTAGTACGAGAGGTGGAGAATAATTTGGCAAGAAAATCCTTCTTGCAAGCATCCCAAGTAGTGATTGAGTTTCTGGAAGAGACTTCTCCCACTGATGAGCCTTCTCGCCCAAAGAGACTGGGAATAGACGGAGCTTAAATGTGTCCTCACTCACACTGTTGATCTTGGTGAGACTGCAGAATCGGTCAAACTCGTCTAGGTGGTCGAGTGGATCCTCCATTGGCAAACCATGGAATTTATTCCCTTGTACCATAGCTATCAAGCTGTGCTTGATTCTGAAATTGTTGTTCTGTACAGTAGGAGGGTTGATTCCATGGTGATGTGTGTGAGTGTTTGGATTGTCACCAACACCAATTATGTGTTGGTTGTCGCGGTTAAGATTGTCCTCCATATGTAAATCCAACCTTCTTAAATGTTCTAAGCATTCTTGTTCACGTCTTGCGCGAGAGTGTTCCCTTTCAAGAGCACGAATATCGTCAATGAGTGGAAGTAAGTCAGTTGGTCCTCTGCTTCTCAGATTCATACACAGTGATGCAAGTACCTGAAAACAAAGGAAACAAATGAATTATGTATGTAGAAAAAAGAACTTGATCTCAATAGATCCAAATTCCAGAATGTAACAAACAAACACCCATTCGGCAACGGCGCCAAATTGATAACAAGTTTTTTACGTGTGTCAATTGCCTATCCACATTATCATGTCATTGTAGTATAGATAGGTGTCAATCCAAATAGGTGTGATGCTAAGCACTCTAGATGCAATTGGAACTACTAATTCAAGCTAAATGAAAAGATGGATTTTTATCTAAAAGTCCTAAACAAACCAAATATGCAGGAAGTAAAACAGGAAATGAAAGCAAGCATGCATAAACAGAAACTAAGGATAGGCAGCAAGTGAAATGAAAGCAGTAGAGTAAAATAGGTAAAAATGCAATCAAGGGGGAAGCAATTCCTAAGAATGGGGGTAATTGACCAGAGATCATTCCTGAACTACCTAGACACCTAACATACCTCAAACAATGAGCTAATCATAGACAGGAGATTCATATGCAACCAAGTCCAATCTCTTGATAATTAGTTTCAACCTAAGCAATCACCAGACCTAACTCTCGTTAACGGTACACTACCTAGCAGGCATGAGAAACCAATCTACTAAAGCCAATAAGCACCCTAAACATTTAATCTCTTAGGCTAGGTATGAAAATCTCTGAAATCACCATGTTCAGGCATTTCAATGAACACCTTTTGGGTGCTGAAATGCCCAAGTTCATATTTCAGTTGATCAGAAAAAAATCAGCATGAAGAGCTGTGAAAGAGAAGGGATCTAGATGCAATCAAACTTAGGTACCAAGGAAGAATAGGAAATAAACACTAGTCTACCTCATCCTCAGGAACCTAAGGTAACTACTCACTATGCATGTTGGGTACAAAATAAAGAAACAAGAAAGCATAACTACTAAGCAAGACATTATGATCAAAATTTAAACGATGAAGAACATCAAGAACACTAAGTCTAAAAATGTGATGATGATGATGAACAAAACGAAAAATCAAAGATGCAGAAGATGAAGATGAACAACAGCAAGAACACTGACCCAGAAAAACAGAGTTCTAATGAAACAGTAGCAAACCCAAAAATGATGATCAACACAAAAACGATATTAAGAGCATAAAACGGTAGATCAACATGCACCAGATAGATCACAGCCCTAATCTAAGCATGAAAATGAAGAAATCAGAAGATAAATATAAAATTAGTATAAAACTGGGTTTGAATATCATGAACAACAAAGCAAAACAGAGAGAAAAATAAACCTAAGACAAAACCAAAAAATGGCTAAAAACAAACCTTTTTGCGAAATGGAGACGTTTTAGGGCTTTTATAGTGTTTCAGAAAAAGCCCTAAAAACGCTAAAAGACAAAAACCTAAAAATCCTAATGGTTCTTCTCAACCCGAAATTGGGTCGTCCTGGTTTGGGTCGTTGGTTTGGAACAAAGCTTTAAGGTCAAGGCATGGTAAAACAAGAGTGAAGCAGCTCAGGTGGAACTTGGTCCATGATCAAGCTAAGTGATCAAGGCGTGTAACAAGATGGCTCAATGGTTGATCGAGCCACACCATTGAGGCGGCAAAGTGGCCGAGGTACAACTTGGAGACGTAGAAGATTGGCCGGGATTGAGCCGGCTAACATGGTGGTCGAGGCTGAGAGAAGCTCGATCCCTTGATTGAGCTGGGTAAGCACGAGCTCGAGATGGAATGAAGGTGATCAAGACGGATGGAGATGGTGATCGAGGCGCAGCTGCGGGTGATGCGGGAGACGCGGCTAAGGCTTGGTCGAGGTGCTGGGTTGGATGATCGAGCCAAACGATCGAGCCTGACTTGTGATCGAGGTGCGATGAAGGACATCATCGAGCCGAGTTTGGTCTGGTTTTGATTTAGCTGGTTCCATCTCGGGTTATAGGGCACACCACTCGGTCGGCTGCAAGTCTTGTGGATCTGTGTTATTATTCTTCCATGACGAGAAACATAAAGTTCGATCTAATCAAACTTTTTTCTTCCCGTAAAGTAAGAGTAAGATGGAAATAGCAAGAAAGATAGACATGTGGATCCAAGTTAGGCTACGACAGACTTGGGAAAAAAGTTCCGACTGGTCTTGGAGTCGGATATCCGTTAATGGGAACCTATATAAGGGGAAATCATGACATCGACCCGAATAAGGTCGTCAGTGATCATGAGGAAGTTGTTGAGACTTGAACTGCGGTAAAACAGAACTCGAAAGATGTTGTTGAAGAGAATCGCTCGGATGCTCCATCAACCCATGTGATTTGGGAGGCTATTCAGGAAATGACGGCAAAGTTGGAGAAATTGGGCCAGTTAGCACCGCATTCTATGAAACCTGTAGGATCCATATGAGGAATTCATGTTGCAATCCCAATAGGTACAGTTCTACATGGGGATCAAAATGGGTTGGTAGAGATAGCCGCTCCTAAGCACTCGAAGAGGAGGGCTGAAAATGTGGATTATTTGAGTGTTGTAACACGTTTGAAGGCTGGGAACTAAGCACTTCTAGGGAAGTGCAGATCCGATAGAAGCGGATGAATGGAAGAGTAGGCTGATAAGAATATTTAGTTATACTCGTTGTCCTTCTAACTACCGAAAGAACATTGCGGTCCACTTTCTGGAAGGAGATGCACAAAATTCGTGGTTGGCCGTGGAGAAGCACATGGGTGATAAAGAGATCACCTTTGCAGACTTTGATGCGAAATTCAACCGCAAGTACTTCATGGCATAAGCTTGGGATAAAATTGAGGAAAGATGGTATGTTCAGTGTAGAATTCACCGCATAATACTAAGGTGAGTGAAAATGAACCTCGGCTTCGGCTAAGGTCCATCTCTTAGACATACTGGCGATTTTGTCACTTCAAACAGCTAAGTCTGTAAGGGAGAATCCGGCGGTTGGTCATGCGTATTTCATTGATTCTGCATGGTCGCATCACATTGAACGGATAAAACAACTGAAAAATGTGGGTTTCTAGATAATCTATTGAGTCGAACTCATAGTGAGGCATATGAGACGAGTGTTTGGGGAATGGGTGATTCCACCAAAACTTACCCTGTCTGGCCAAGATCCATGGTTTGGATCATCAGATTGTTTGGACATCCGAAAAGTATAAGCAATAAAACTAATTGAATTAAAACTTAAACTTAAACTTAAGCATCTTTCTATTTTAGGGACTAAAGGGGATTCGAGATTGGCGCGAGACTGAAGGATGGACGGAAGAGTGGTGTATCATTGGGGTAGTTGATAGGATCGATATGTATTAACTTGTAGTAGACTATATAGCTAACTGAAAAAATTGTATCGAACCATGTTTATTATTAATAAATACCATATTTCTCTACTTCTGCATCATATAGTACATACGGCTTACCAATTTAGATGAACCTCACATGAAAACGACATAAAAATGGCTAAGACATAAAACATACTGATTGACCTGAATTAGTTAGTGATTTGGGCGTGGAACAACCGTTTGCGGAGTTAGTGTCCGGGATAGGATGTTTCAAATCCCCTCTTTCCTTTTCATTTTACACAACTCACGGAAGCTCTTATATCTCATCTAAAACCTGCAGAAGAGGGGGTAGATGCTATGATTTTGGAATCTCTCCAAGGGCTCTTACCAAAAGGAACCAATAGATTCCGAGATCAAGGCAAGGCGGAAGGTGAAACGAATGTGAAGTGGAGATCATATTTGATTGAATCACTCAACCAATGAAATACCTATTGTTTTTTTGTCACTAGAAATACCTACTGTTTAAGTTACATAAAAAATATGAATTCCATAAAGAACTTAAACTATTACGAATCACTCGCAATAGAATAAGAACAAGAACAATGACCCACTTTCTAAGAGAAATACATCAAACCATGTGATAAATTATCTTTTTGATGTCTTTTGGCATTGATTTTGATTGCATTTTAGGTTTTTAGCTTGCATTTAGGTTTATATAGGTTGCATTTCGCATATCATTTCATATTTTAGGTGTTTAGGGTGTATGGAGCTTAACTGGAACCATACCGGTGAGAAAATGGGTCAAAACGGAGCAAGGAAGAGGATTAGGGAGAAGTACCGGCCACATGTATCGATTGTAGTGGCCGATACATGTACTGAAGAGAAGATATTGACCAGGACTAGCCGATACAATTGGTCTGATATGCTTGTATCGACCAACATGTATCGGTAGGATGAGATCGATACAATGCATGCGTGAAGAGCACCAATGGAAGGCAACTGATACACATGACCCGATATACTGATATCGGCCAATGTGTATCGGCTGGTAGCAACCGATACAAAGCAAGGACAAGCGATCCCCGACACAAGTATCGGCCATTTTGGCCGATATTCACCAGAAAAAGTCAAAAATAAAACATTGACCCAAGCTTTTACCCAATTGATTAATGGGCTAACCCAACTTTATTAGGAGGACTATATAAGGTTTTCTAGACCTAATTTATGATCTAAGCTTTATTTTCTAAGAACAACTTTGTAATCCTTTGATTTTTATGCTATTTCAAGTTTTATTTCTTGTTTTATTGTTTTTTTTTCTTCTCAATTCTACTTTTAATCATGATTAACCACATATATATCCTAAGATTTTGTGTTTATAAAATGATTAGTGAGTAGACCTTATTAAGCACATGGTTGGGTAACTAGGTAGATTAAGTGATGGATTATGATGTTTAGGATTTAGTTTTCATTAATCTTCATGTAGTTGATCAATGGAATCTAGATCTTAAAGCTAGATTTAAGTTGATCAATTGAATCTAGATCATAGGTTGAATTGTGCCTGAAAGGTGTTCGATAAAATGTCGGAATCAATCTCTACATGCTAAATGAGTCCTAACCAAGAAATTTTTGTTAGATAGTTTAGTGGTTCAGCATGGATTAGGATTTATTGTTTCACAATCGTGTAATTATTGAAGAGATTATCTTAATTACATGATTAGAGAAATGATTAATGTCATGAGAATGGATTAGTCTATTTAAGGGAATGTTAGACCAAGGATTAGCTTAATAGTTAGTATTGAACATCATAAGAAATCACTTAATCATCCGAATCAATTGCCCATACCATTTTCTTAGCCATTTTACCTTTGAGTTCAAGTTTAATTTTCTGTTGACTTTTGTCAATTGCTGTTGACTTTTGAAACTGTTGACTTTTTATTGAATTTTTAGTTTATGCATGTTTGAATATTTGAAACCAACAATTCTTAATGTCCTAGACTAGACATGATTATTCTAAATGGATTAGTGTGTTAAACATTATCTGAATTTGGTCGATATCTTAAGTACTATAATGATAAATGATTAGACTTAAGTATTTGATTAGATAAGATTACAAATTCTTGTTTTATCACCAGGTTACAATGATCTCTTGGTCTCTTTAAATACTAAAAGATACAACGGTCATAACATAAGAAAATAAATAAAAGGAGGCACTATAGCTTTAGGAGCCGTTGGGGAAGATTGCTTGTGTGATCATGTGATCTTCCAAATAAGGTAAGTCGAGCCTTAGGTGAATCTTTGAGTCTTGAGCGTTTTGGTGCAAAACTCTGACTTCTTGGGACCTTTTTTATCATGTAGAGTCTTCTAAATAGAGGTTCCAACTGATAAGTCAACCCTTGATCAAATATATCTTCTTCATCTTCTTCTTCTTCTTCTGTATATGGCAAGTACGGGTCTTCAAAAGGGTCTTTGTTTTTCCGGCTTGATCGTGAGAAATTTTCTGGACAACCATCCATAAAATATAGGGTTTCCAAGGGAAAGCCAAAGTTAAGAGATTTTCCTGAGCAGTTTGTTCTGTAGTTGAGAAAACTTCTAAACGGACTAGGACCATGACAAATTGGTCCAAAATCAAAGGTGTTGGAAACACCTGTTCTTCATGTCATTGCGTGTCCTGAGGGGGATTTTCTGAGGGACTTTGAAGTCTTGGATCAAATGGATGAGTAGAATGGAGATAGCCCATGATATACCTTGTACGGCCAAGCGGCTACTGGACATAATGAAAGTATATGGGAAGACTTCAAAATTGCTTCCAACCTTCATTATATATGTACTTTCCATGTGACTTTGAGATATGAGTCCCATAGCTTGAACATATTGAGCTATGACCCATGATGGCCCTTGTAGGTGCATGTAAGGTTCGGCTCCAGATGAAGTGTCTTGAATTGTTGTATCTTCTCGTCCTTTATCTTTCCTATGGTCACTTTCCGAGTGATTTTACAACATGAGGCCAATAGCTTGAACAGATTGGTCCATGGCCCATGATGGTCCTTGTAAGTGCATGTAAGAGTCGGCTTTATGTTTGAATGGTTGAGAAAATTAATTCCACATGAGTTGTTAGCAATATTTTGGTCACTATCCGAGTGACTTTTGATTTTTAGTTGTAATGCTTCAGTGGATTCTTCTATGGCCTTGAGAGGTTTCTTAGCGCCTAAGATGATGCTAGAACTGGCCTGATTTGAAATGTCTTTAAATGGAGTTTGGTCACGCCTAATAGTTTCCCTATAGTAACTTTCCGAGAGTATTTGAAGTTTGAGAGCAACTACTCATACAGTTTCTTCAATGGCCCATGGTGGAGCTTGGATGGCCATGCATGGTTCGGCTTGGAGTGAAAGTGTCAGTAGGATGGAACGGTTGTGCCTGATCTTTGTAAAATAGGAGGTTGTCGAGGGAATCAAACAGAATTCGGGAGATGAGTAGACAGGTTGGCCTATAAACGTGTGAGATAGTATATTTAAAGCGGGTGGTACGCCGAGTGGCTTGGGAAGTACGCCGGAAGACTAAATGTGTCCATGCATGCTGGTTAGTATTATATCAGTAGAATTATAGGCCTTAAAATTGTGCAAGCCAGCCCGGATGTGTCTCATATCTTGTTTGCAGATGATAGCCTTTTCTTTTCTAAGGCAGATGTCTAGCAATGTGCTGAGTCAATACGAATCATTAATCTATATGGACAAGCCTCATGCCAACAATCAAAGCTTTCCAAATCTTATATTATGTTCGGGAATAAAGTAGAACATGAGCTCAAAATCCTACTTAAGCGAACTATTGGTATTCATAAAGAAGGCGGTATGGGGGTGTACCTTGGTCTCCCGAAAAAGATTTGGGGTTCTAAACGATAAGTGTTTGCCTTTATACGAGATTGCCTTAATGCTCGGATAAACACATGGTTTGCAAAATTTCTATCGAAAGGAGGAAAAGGAGTGTTGTTTAAATCCATCACACAAGCTCTCCCTACTTACGTGATGTCTTGTTTCCTTCTTCCAAAAGAGATCATATCCAAGCTCCAAAGTACTATAGCTAATTTTTGGTGAAGTACAAAAGCAAATAATCAAGGTCTACATTGGGTTGCTCAATAAAAGATATGTATCCCATGTGAACATGGAGGCCTAGGGTTCAGAGTTCTCTATAATTTTAACCTCGTCCTCCTAGCTAAGAAATTATGGCGCTTGCTAGAATACCATAACTCTCTTCTCTACAGAGTCCTGAAAGGAAAATATTACAGTCACATCAATCCGATGGAGGTCAATATATCAAACATCCCATCTTACGGATGGCGAAGTATACTAGCTATTTAGAATCTCCTTCAGGGAGGAATATGGAAAACGATAGGTTCAGGTACAAGCACTCTTGTCTGGCTAGACCCTTGGATATCATCGATCCCACCACGACCGATGATATCACTTGGTTTTAATGTCTTATATTTTGTATTAGTACTTGCTATTTGGCATAATCCGAATATTTTCCATGTGTTTTTGGTGTATTTTCAGGATTTTAGGTGTTTGGGACGTTCTGAAGCAAAAATGATGGTTTTCAAAAGACTTCAGGTGCACACAGATAAAATGAAGATGGAAAAATCAAACCAAAATGAAGAATGATCGATCTATACTTGCACACATGAAGATATCGATCGATCTAGGGCAAAATCGATCGATCCAAGTCCCTGGAAACTTACGTAAGATCAGATCAATCGATCCTATCTTGGATCGATCGATCCCGGAGAAAGAAGTGCGATAAAATCGATCGATCCGTCCATGGATCGATCGATCCCTTTGCCCGAGGCAGATTGAAGATACCCAAAAGATGCAATTTTCCTAAAGACTTATCCAGATTTTTTCCTTATTGGATTTGATTTTCCTTATTTTATTTTAGAATATAAAAGCCTTAGGCTTAGGTTTATGTTGAGAACACAATACACACTTCATTATTTTCTTTTCCAGAGCTTTCTCAGAGAGAGACGAATCTCATCCTTGTATTTGGAGAAGAATTTTGAACTCTTCTATTTTAATTCATTGATTTTGTTTTTGATATTCTTTTCTCAATGATGATTGTTGATTCTTTAGCTATGTATGAGTAGTCGCCTTGTTAGGTTTTAGGGGTTTCCCAGGGAAACCAGGTTTGATTGTTAGGGTTTGACATAATAGATTGAATTTGTTAGATTCTTAGTCTAGATTTGTTTTTAATACTTGAATTATCTTGATCACCTAGTTCATGATAATAGGTCAATAAATACAAAGGGATTTCGTTTAGAGATCTTACTTAGTCTAGATGAATAAGTGTCTCTGCTTGCGGGAGTATTGTCTTAGATGCTTATGAACATATCAAATATGAATCTAATGCATGATTGAATTATCTAAATACGGCGGGAGTTGTCTTTAGTAATTCGAACATAGGGATCTAATACTTCGAGAGAAGATTAGTCTTTAATTGTCTTTTGAGTTGAGAACAATTTTTATTAGTAAATCATGCATGTTAACATGAGCTTCAAACCTGAATACTTGTGGAATTCCCTGATGCCTAGCGCTTTATCTTATTGTTTTAAAACCGTTTTTTATTGCTTATTCTCAGTTACAATAAACTCTATTTAATCTATTTTAGCTAAAATCAAATTTAGAACTGAAATTCGTGCTTATCTAGTCCTTGTGGAATTCGACCCTTTACTATACTATAAAGACCTATCTCTGCAGTGCAAATTTAGGAATTAAAATCCTGAGCCTTTCAAATTTTTGGCGCCGTTTCCGGGGACCAATAGTGACTTTTAAGTTTTACTTAGAGTCTAGTCTAAGATTTTATTTCTCAGTACTAATCTCGTTCTTTTTTCTTGTCTTTGTTTTGCAGGTGCATGATCAGAATATCTAACAAATCCTCTAAATTTATCAACCTCAGTAACTAAGAACTCGCAAAGTTATAATGCTCAAACCGGAAATCTCGGAAAAAAAAGGCCACCTTGATGGCTGACAACGTTATTCAAAATCCGGTTGATCCTTTGGACCCACACGACAACTTTCCTTCTCTTGGCGCAGGACTACATCAGTTAATAAACCCTGAAGGATGAGCAAATGGCAATCAAGTGCCACCAGAACAACAAGGGGGTAGTAATAGAAATCAAGTGCCACCATAACATGTCCTAAATCGCCCACTTCACCAGAACAGGGTACTAGTTGGAGACTTCAACAACCCTGAAGCTTTCCTCGCCAATAGGAATGCTCTCCATCGTCGCCAACCTCAAAGACAGGACTATCAGTTCCCGTTTCAGCTTATCCAATTGCTCAGGCAAAACCAATTTCATGGTTTACCCACCGAGCATCCTATGGACCACATAGATAGTTTTGAGGACATCTGTAGCACCACTCAACTCAATGGAGTCTCTAAGACTTCATCCGTTGTAAGCTCTTCAATCACTCTCTTGCTGATAGAGCTCTCATATGATGAAAGTCTTTGCCTGCAAACTCTATATAAACTTGGGATGAGTGCAAATCCAAGTTTCTGAGTCACTTCTACACATCTACAATGACCAATAATCTGAGAAATAAGATATCACAGTTTCAGCAAGGTCCTGTAGAATCTTTTATGAGGCATGGTATAGATTCAAAGAATACCTTTGGGATTGTCCTCACCATGGATTCTCTTAGTTGATCCTTCTCAATACTTTCTACAGAGTTATAGAACAGCAGTATCGACTCTCCCTTGACACCGCTAGTAAACGTAACTTCATGACCAAGCATGTTTATATCACTTGGTTTTGATGCCTTATAGTTGGTATTTATACTTGCTATTTGGCATCATTCGAGTGTTTTCCTCGTGTTTTTGGTGTGTTTTCAAGATTTAAGGTGTTTGGGACATTTTGGAGCAAAAAGAATGGTTTTCAGAAGATTTCAGGTGCATACACATGAAATAAAGATGGATAGATCGAACCAAAGTGAAGAATGATCAATCCAGCATGCACATGTGAATAGATCGATCGATCCATGCCAAGATCAATCAATCCAAATCTCTTGGATATTTATGTAAAAACAGATCGATCGATCTCATCTTGGATCGATCGATCTCGGGAGAAACAGAACGATGGGTCGATCGATCCCTACATGGATTGATCAACCCCTTTGCCCGAACCAACTTTGAAATAATCAAAAAGACGCATTCTTCCTCAAGACCTATCAAGAGTTTTCCTTATTTGATTTGTTTTTCCTTATTTTATTATAGCATTATAAAAGCCTTAGGCTTAGGTTTTAGAGACACATAATTCATATTTTATTCTTTCCAGATCTTTCTTAGAGAGACGGGATCTACTTTGTATTGGAGAAGATTTCTAAACTCTGTCTTTTTATTAATACAATTTGGTTTTTCTTTTATGTGTTCTTCTTTAATGATGATTGTTGTTGATTGCTTAGTTATGTTTAAGTAGTCACCTTGTTAGGTTTTAGGGGTTTCCCAAGGAAATCAAGTTTGATATTAGAGTTTGACATAATGGATTTGAATTGTTAGGTTTTTAATATAGATTTGTTATCAATGCTTGAATTAGTCTGATCACCTAGTTCATGATATTAGGTTAATAAATACAAAGGAATTTGGTTTAGATACCTGACCTAGTCTAGATGAGTAAGTGTCTCTGCTTGCGGGAGTATTGTCTTTGATGCTTATGAACATATCAAATATGTAACCAATGCATGATTGAATTATCTAAATACGGCGGGAGTTTGTCTTTAGTAATTCGATTATAGGGGTATAATACTTCAGGAGAAGATCAGTCTATTATTGTCTTTTGAGTTGAGAACTAGTTTAATCATAAAATTTTACATGTCAACCTGAGCTTCAAACTTGATAACCTGTGGAATTCCATAACGCCTAGCGCTTTCACTAATTTCTTAAAACCGTTTTAATTTACTGTCTTTCAATTTGCAATCGCTCAAAATCGAACAACCTTTAATTTATCGTCTTAGCTAGAATTGAAAGTTTAATTGAAAGTCGTGCAATTTGGTCTTTGTGGGAAATCGACCATATCTATGCTATAAAGATATGTTCTCTGCAGTGTAGAATTAGGATTAAAACCTGAGTCTATCACATGTGAATGAAGCCTATCAACTGATTGGCAATCTATCCCAAAGTAATAGCAATAATTGTTATGATTATGATCGCATAGGAAGATCATCTAGTTCAGAATCTTCTTAAATTACAGAGCTAAAAGGACTTCTTACTCAACTTCTCAAGAGCTAAAACCAGAAACATGTCAGTTTCGTTGAAGATGTAGAGAAGATTGCAGCATATTGCTTTGCTATAAAATAGCTTGAAAATGTAGAAAAAGTGAGCTATGTCAATAGCCAAGGTCAGAGAATCTTCAATCAAGGTTTCAATCCAGGTTTCAACAAGGCTAATCTTTCTTGGAGAAGCACCAATGTAGCAAATCCCCAAGATCAAGTGTATCTTCCTCAACAAAACACCTTTGTGCAGAAATCTGGAAAATCATTTGGTCATAATACAGGTGGAATTGGTTTTCAAGGAAACCAGAATAGGAACTTTGTGCAGAATTCCAACTCAGGTGGTTTTCAAATAACCTCTCAGCCTGGGTTCCAACAAACAACTCCACGTCAAGTTCAACAAGACAGCAGGATGGAATCGATTCTCAAGCAGATCTTGGAAAGCAAACAACAATCTGAAAAGAACTTAAATGTCAAGTTGGATAGCATGTACAATGACTTGAAATTTTTTTTGAGTCATTGTCTAATCATGTGAAGAATCTTGATCTGCAAGTAGCTCAGACTTCAAAAGCTTTGAAAAGACAAACTGGTGTTCTTCCTGGGAAGGTTGAAGACAACCCAAAAGGCTACTGTAAGACCATAAGCTCAGATATTGTTGAGAAGAATGATGAATATGAAGAAACTGCAGGTTTTAGAAGTTTCAGGAAAGATGCAGAAAAAGAGATCGATCGATATGTATAATTGGATCGATCGGACTAAAACAGGAGCTTCTGGAAGAAACGATTGATCGATCCAATCAGGATCGATTGATCGATCCAATCAGGATCGATTGATCCATCAAATCGTAATTCAAAAGACACAGAGATCGATCGATCCCCACCTGGATTAATCGATCCCCTCTTCCGCCTGCGTTAATTTCAAAGAAATTCTCCGAACTCAAGATTTCATGCACGCTTGAACGTCAAACATCTGCAGACAATCTTGTATATTACGATATGGGTTATAACAAACCTACTCCACTCAGAAGACTTCAAAAGTTACAAGACCCTGGAGAATTCTTAGTTCCCGTTAAGATCAAGGGAGAAGTCTTAATGGATTCATTTTGTGATACAGGGGCTAATGTGAATGTCATGTCTAAAGTTGTCGTTGAGAAGTTAGGATTACATGGTATTAAACCATTAGGGATGTCTTTTACACTTGCTAATAACTTTGTTATATCCTCGAATGGATTCGTCTCTGATGTGCTGGTACAAGTTGGAGATTCTCTGGTTCCTCTCGATTTCTATGTCTTAGATACAAATGGTAATTTAGATGGGTCACTGGTTCTAGGAAGACCTTTTCTAGCATCTGTAGGGGTTGTGATCAATATTCCTAAGCAGCGCATCTTTCTCACAAACATAAAGATATAATACTATTATCCAGTAGTACCCCAAAATAGTGCCTCTAAGATCATTATGATGAAGGAAGAAAGAGTGGCGCAAGAATCTCAGGTCGAATCCAATCCTAAAGGTGCTGTTACGGAAGTCTTACACAAAAAAAGCTTGAATCTCAACCAAGAGTGCAACCTCAAAGGTCAAAAAAGGGTAAGGTAAACTTAAAGAAGATCAACAAGAATCCTCAGGTGACTTTGATTCCTCAAGCCTTGGTTGGAGATGGAATTGAGTATCAGGTAAAGAGCAAAGGTACTTCAAAACCTTTCTCAAATGTTAAAACCTTCTTTACCTCAGATCTTAAAGACAAAGGAACAAACTTTGCAAAAGAGATGATGAGTAAGGTTCTGAAGTTACAGATTTCAGATGATGGTGGTTGTTGTAGGGCATCTATTTTTGCTGATCTAGATTTAGCTTAGGAGGTAAGTTCGTCAAAATATTGACGTTAAAAAAGCGCTGAGTGGGAGGCAATCCACTGATTAGGTGTTTAGGATTAGTTATTTTTGGTTTTGAGTCAGTCCAATTTTAGGTTACTAACTTATTAATTTTCAGTTGTGAGTTCAAAGTGTTTCAGGAAATTTAAAAGAAAAGTTGGTCAGAGATACCGATCGATTGATCTATCTATGGATGGATGGATCCATGAAAAATGGTCATGTACATGATATTAGAGATCGATCAATCCGTCTATGGATCATAAATCGCCGTTGCACAAAAGCCAATCGATCTCCTTCTCAGGTAAGTACCAAAACTCTCTTTGAACTTAAGGTCTTTGTCATTAGTCTATTAGTCAGGTCTTATGCCTTCTCATGGATTTATTTTCACATCAGGACGGTGTGAAGTAAGTCTGGGGGAGGGTTTATATCTACTAACCATGTTTTGTGTCTTTTTGGATGTTTCTTCATTTTGATAAAAAAATTCAAAATTTTTCGTTTTGATTTAGTCGAGTTGAAGTAAAAATGAACAGAATATGTGATTATTATTAGCCTATTTTGAGTTTAACTGTTGCGTTTAGGATTGGAGCCCCATTGACTGATTTATATGCTTTTGAAAGTTATGGTCTTTTTGATTGTTGATGATTTGATGCTAGCTCTGTTTGGATATGACTTAATTTGATCTTAAATTCTCTTACTTAAGGTGTTGGATATAGTTTCTAAGCTAGATACTTTTCTCTTCAGTTCTCTGTAAAACCGATAAGTTCTTTCAGTATGATCCAGACCCTTTATCTCCTTCCCTTAAAAGAAAATGATAAAAAAGGGGGATTAAACAGCGGGACTCGAAGTCTGTTTCCTCGTCCCATAAAACCCTCTGCTACAAAAAAACATAAAAAGCGCATAAATGAGGGAAAAAAAGTAGGAAGAAAAGAAGAAAAAAGAGAAGAGAGAAAAGGGGAAAAGGGTCATGACCAGAAGTCGATTGATGTTCTTTTTGGTATGGGCGCTTTGATAGAAAAGGTATTTATGCACATTGATCGATACCCCATAGGAAAGAACGCACTCACTTGTACTTAATTGAATATAGAGAGCTAGTTGAAATGATTTTATGGTTTGATTGATTTGGGATTTAGAGTAGGAAGTATTGTCAGCTAAGGTGGAGGTAAGCAGTCTGCAATGGTTGTCTAGGATTAGTGTCTTTTAGTTTTTGATTTCTAAACTTAGGGTTGTTGAGATTCTGAGAGTTCATGTGTGGTTTTCAAACCTTTTCTCTAGATTTGGTCTTGCTTTACTTGAGGACAAGCAAAGATCTAAGTCTGGGGGAGTTGATATCACTCAGTTTTAATGCCTTATATTGGGTATTTATACTTGCTATTTGGAATTATCATAGTATTTTCCTTGTGTTTTTGGTGTATTTTCAGGATTTTAGGTGTTTGGATCGTTTTGGAGCAAAAAGGATGGTTTTTAGAATATTTCAGGTGCAAACGGACAAAATGAAGATGGACAGATCGAACCAAACTAAAGAATGATCGATCCAGACCTGCACATATGAAGAGATCGGTCGATATAGGCCATGATCGATCAATCCAAGTCCTTGGAAACTTACGTAAGATCAGATCGATCAATCATATCTTTGATCGATCGATCTTGGAGAAAGAAGAGCGATGGATCGATCGATCCCTTTGCCCGAGCCAGATTGAAGATAACCAAAAAGACGCAATTGTCCTCAAGACTTATCAATATATTTACCTTATTGGATTTGGTTTTCCTTATTTTATTTTAGACTATCAAAGCCTTAGGCTTAGGTTTATTTTGAGAACACAATACACACTTCATTATTTTCTTTTACAGAGCTTTCTCAAAGAGAGACGTATCCCATCCTTGTATTTGGAGAAAAATTATGAACTCTTCTATTTTAATTCATTGATTTGGTTTTTGATATGCTTTTCTCAGTGATGATTGTTGATTTCTTAGCTATGTCTGAGTAGTCGTCTTGTTAGGTTTTGGGAGTTTTCCAAGGAAACCAAGTTTGATTGTTAGGGTTTAACATAATGGATTTTATTTGTTAGGTTCTTAGCCTAGATTTGTTTCTAATGCTTGAATTAGCTTGATCACCTAGTTCATGATAATAAGTCAATAAATACAAAGAGATTTGGTTTAGAGATCTGACCTAGTCTAAATGAATAAGTGTCTCTGCTTGCGGGAGTATTGTCTTAGATGCTTATGAACATATCGAATCTGAATCTAATGCATGATTAAATTATCTAAATACGGCGGGAGTTTTTCTTTAATAATTTGAACATAGGGATCAAATAATTCGGGAGAAGATTAGTCTTTAATTATCTTTTGAGTTGAGAACTATTTTTATTTGTAAATCCTACATGTTAACCTGAGCTTTAAACCTGAATACTTGTGGAATTCCATGATGCCTAGAACTTTATCTTATTGTTTAAAACCCGCTTTTTTGTTATTTCTTATTCTCAATTACAATAAACTATATATAATTTGTCTTAGCTAGAATCGAATTTAGAACTGAAAGTCATGCTTATCTGATCCTTGTGAAATTCGACATTTTACTATACTATAAAGATATGTTCTCTGTAGTGTAGATTTAGGAATTAAAATCATGAGCCTATCAACCGACAAGCACAATGGGGTTATCAAGATCATCATCTTTTAGTTAATCATCTCATTGACCAATCATCGAATCAGTGGAGAGTGGATATTTTAGAATCCTTGTTTGATCCAACCGACATCCTGCTAATACGGAGTATTAAACCTAGTTATAACCGCAAAGAGGATGGTTTCCGCTAGAACTATACGAGATTGGGAATTTATATAGTCAAGTTGGGATATGAATAAGCGACACAAATAAAGAAAGATACTGAGGACGAGGTTGTCTCCGAACCTAGTATTACCTCATTAAAATGTCTGATATGGAAGCTTAAGACTTTAAGGAAGCTTAAGTTTTTCATATGGCATGCCATTTCCGGGTACCTTAATTCATGTAGCAGATTAGTTGATCGTCACTTTGGATCAGATCGATCATGCCCAAGACGCGGGGTTAGCAATGAATCGATCAACCATTTATTGTTCTTATGCCCACTAGCACTACAGACTGGGGCCTTGTTTGCCATACCGACGAATCCAGGGAATTTTCAAGTGATTCTCTTTTAAAAAATTTTGATTATCTTCTTAGCCGTGCGAAAAAAGAAGGAGTCCTAGAGAATATACTAGCGCGCTTCCCATGGACCTTGTGGTTTATTTGGAAAGAAAGAAATGAGAAGATCTTCAACGAGAAGGCGTTTTCCCCTCTGGATACGGTACAACATGCCTCCAATGAAGAAGATGAATGGAGAGAAGCACAAATAATACTAAATCATGGTCAAGATGGAGAGATATCTACACATCTCCAAGACATAGTCAAAAGTTTTTCACCATATCCGAGATGCCAAGTGGATGCATCGTGAGTGAAAAAATTTGATTTTGTGGGTGGGGGCTGTGTTTTCGAGTTTGAACCAGAAACTCGTACCTTCGGTTCTTTTGGGATAAACCAAGTGTTATGCCCTCTGCATGCATAGTTTAACATCTTGTTAGGCACAATGAAAATCTCTTTGCAAGTAGGTTTTGAATATATGTCATTTCAATCGGACTGTCTACAACTTGTGAATTTGATAAATGAAGAAGAATGGTCATCCTTGATCTCTAAATGGAATGAATTCGAATATTTACAAGCTTTGTTTTCAGGGTTTCCTTTTTCTTGTGTTCTTTTATTACAAGAAAGTTTAATGTAATAGTTGATCTCTTAGCTAAAGGAGCTCAAGCTCAAAAACCTATCTTTTTCATGTAAACTCTTTGGTTCCGGGGTGGTTGGCTCAAAAGAGTAATATTTTTACCTTGAATTAATAATATATGGTGCTTTGTCGTAAAAAAACCCCCGAATTTTGTGAAAGGAAAAGAAAGTATTTAAACCGACATAAACGAAACCAAACCTGACCCAAGTTTTAGCTAAAAATTTAGATATTTCCACAATCAAACCACAAGTTATATTCAGAATCAAATAAAAAAATATGTAAGACTAATGGGATGATTATCAAAATAGTTAAATTTCAAACTAGTTTAAAGTTTAAACCTACACCTTAACTCTACATTTTTACCTGAAAATAAAAAAAATGTATTCATTGCTTAACTTTCTTAATTTTCACTAAATTTTTCTTTCAAATTTTAAAATATTTTGGTTGGCATAAAATAAATCATTTTTTTAGAGAATTAACTGAAAGAGCTTTTCTTCTTTATGACTGTAAAACTAATCTTTTATTATACTATTTTGTAAAACTAAATATTTTTCAAAATTTATATCTCTTTAATAATTTTTAAATAGTATATTCTATAAATTTTCGTTATTTATATTGGAATGATCGTTCTAAATTGGAATGATCGTTTAATAATGTTCTGTATAGTTTCTAAAACATTTTGGAACGATAATTTTGGCTTGTAAGGATCGTTCCACTCAGAATGGTCGTTCTATCCTTTTTAGAAAATATTCTTTGTCTGAAGATCTGTCTTTTGCTCTATGGAGTCTATGGTAAGTACAATACTTTATACAAATGTTCAGTATTTGTTTTGTGGGTTTTGTTTATCTACAAATACTGAATCCTTGTGTTGTGGGTTTTTTGAGGAATGGTAGATTTAAACAATTCGATATATTAGAAAGTGATTAACAAAAAGAAAAACAATTACGAATTGCTCTGAAGTAGACACTCTACACGAACTCTCTAGTTGCAGAGCTAATACTTGCACCGTATAGACCAAAAACGCCTACAAGCTTTTGCAACTCTATAATCAAAGTTATTCTTCATGGCGCATATCTCCATTGTTGTTATCAAGTCTTCCTTGTATATGAAAGTTGATTCATTTTTACACAGTCAACTACTCCAATTTTGACCTTCGCAAACAACAAATTTGGACATCGACTCATCGTCAACACCAACTTCAACTTCTCTCGGTAATTAAGGTTGACTGTCAGCATTTTATTCATCGACTGAACCTTTTGACGATTTGTTCAAATCAAATTTATCATGCTCATTTGGTCATCACCACTACTTTTGAATGTCACACAAAAACGAATCGCATTCTCCTTTTTTAAAAATCTAAACAAATGTCTAACTTGACGATCATTTGTGACGATCAATGGTGAAGCTTCTAAGTAATCAACTAACCCAAAATGAGAGTAACTGATTTCCATAATCATTCGTACCCAATTCCATATTGAAGTCTTCTAAAACCATTTTTTTCATCTCTTACAAAGTAGAATTAGATTCCACATGATTATTGTCAACTAACCTCGACAATCATTCTACCATGTTTTTTCTTATCAATGACGAATATCCAACGACTATTGTCAGGAAATCTTATATCACACATCACATATATGTGTATCATATTTTCCTACCAAATAACAATCAAGACTATTTTGGTTTTTAAGAGATAAACATTCTACATATATACTAGATATTCCATACTACTTTTTCAAAGTAAGAGTAGAAAATTTATTCCACTGATTATGTCTTTCCAACGTGCATATTTTAGAATTGTTATCTTATACTGCGTATTTTTTGTCTTCTAAAAAATTTATTACAAAATAAGTGGACACAATAGAAAATCTTTTCTAGAAATAGAACAAGTCATATTCTAGAATATATAAAGAGGTCATATTTTAGAATATATTTTCTAGAATACGTCATATTCTAGTCTATAATAGATATCCTAGAAGACATCATATTCAAGAATGGATTTTCCAGAAGACGTCATAGTCTAGAATATATTTTTTCAGAAGACGTTGTCTTACTTAAATCACAAATCAATTCAATCAAACATTAACTTTGTTTTTTTTCAAAAAAAAACCACTCGAGTCTAAGAGATCATCTTAGGAAACTACAAGAAGAAGAAAAAACACTTCACAATGTCGCTTATGTGATAGTTAAATAAGTAAGAGGTAGCTTATGTGATAAAAAAAGGTAACAATGTCGCCTTTGAAGATTAAAACATTAAGTAAACAAATATAAACTAATTTACACATTTAAATTTACCTTATATGCCAACTTTGATCATATACTACTTGATGTTTTGCATTGTGGATTTTGATATATAAAAAAAATTATGGATATGTGTTTAGAGACAAAATTAGACATGGAAGAAGAAGAGAAAAAAAACTGGAAAAATAAAAGAAAACTTTGTTTAAAATAATATAGATAATCGAATCTAGTTAATATTGTATTGGATATATTGTATGAATATTAGTAGATTTGTATAAACAAGGATACATTAGACATATTTGATTTTTTATTTTAAAAACGCCAATTCCATAACATTGAGAAAAAAACTGGTTTAGCTAATTCTCTCTCCCTTTTAACTATTCTATTAATATAAACCCTACAAAAAAACATAAACTAATAGGTCAATCTTAGTGACAGGAAAAAAAAATAATTAGTTAAATCTAAACAAAAATTCAAACATTTGCCAAACCTCAATATAGTATAATCTTTTAAACTTAGTAATTCAGTAAAACTTTATTGTGTGCCTATTGATTAAGTCTCGGATGTAACACCTAGAATAATTAGATTTAACGAAAATTGTTGTAATGTAGTTTAACAAAAAAAATTCACAATAAGGTGCATCTACAAAACTTTTATTATACAAATGATAAAAGGTTGGGTTCTTGAGATATAACAACACCCTTATTATTAAGAACAATAGTTAAAGCAAGAGGACAACAATGAAGGAACTTTGCCTGTTCTTCGGATTTGTTCAGCTTGTTTCTCTGTTTTAGATGCCTGCCAATTCTTCTTATCTTCAGCCGCTGCTCGTTTCTTCTCTGCTTTGCACTCAATTGCAGCTAGCTTCTTCATCAACCGGTCTTGCGCTCGTCCCTTAATCCTCTCAACTTCCATCTGCAATATCAAGAACTCCACCATCAGCACTCTTGGGCTTAGAGTAGCAATGTTAGTTAGTTAAGTGCTACTTTACCTCGGTTTTCTTCATCTCGGCTTCAGATTTGGCCTTCTGATGATTCTCCCATGCTTGAATCTTCATCTCTTCTCGTCTGAACCTGGAGATAAACAAAAGTTCATAGTTTCCAAGAGAGAAAACTAGAGTACTGTGGCAAGCAATGCAACTTCGGGGGTACCTAGCAATGTGCTTAGCCTTTTCGGCTTCCTCCCAAGCAGAAGCACGAGCTTCAGAAACACTTTTAAAAGTTTGTAAAGAAGCTTTGGTCTTTAATGATGTGGAAGCATCTTTGTCTTCTTCCTCTTTGCTAGCCCAAGCAGCAATGTTTAATTTACCAAGTTGAGTACCCAACACCATTATCTCTCTCCTAGTTTTCATTTGAAGCTCTTTCTCTGTCAGCTCCTTGTTTGTCGCTTTTCTTCCGGGACTTGAAGGTGTAGAAGATATAGGACTTCGGATTGGTGTTGTTGCCCTAATCGGTGTCCCGTTTCTAGAAGGCTCTTGGCTTGCTATTGGAGTCATTTCAGTTCCCATGTCTCTCATCGATACAGATCTCGCAGTTGAAGATGGTTGGGTAAATGCAGTTGAGATTGACGAGTCATGTTGACTGAGGTTAGGACCACCTCCAGTTGCTGTCTCAACCATAAGAACTGGTTTAACAAACGAATCTGCAGTCGTGTATGAATCGACTTCCCAGCTAACAAACTTGTGTCCAGTGTCCTTTTTCACTTCACTTACATCTATTCGCTTTGTATCGGGTTCTTCAACAATCTTCATAGAAGACTGCCGACCAAAGCTAGGCCCTTTCTTTGACAATGTAACCTGGTTCTGTCCAGCCTTGGGTCGGTTACCTGTTGGGCTAGCAATCCATTTCTGGGCATCATCCCATTTAGATGGAGCTGGTTTAGAAAATGATCTAATGGGCATTCTTTGAGGTGCTTTTTCCTTTTCTGTTTTTTGAAACTCAAAGATTGATGCAGAAACAATCCCTGAAGTAGAAGAATCGGTAATCTCACTCACAACATCAACGTCTTTGCAATCATCTAATCCACTAGCAACTGCATTTGATAGACAACAAAAAAAGAGACTATTTCAACTTAAGAAGAATAAAAAACCAAACTTTAGATTCCATTAAGCAAAAAGCGTTATAAAAAGAGTATTAAGAAATCATTAAGGGCTCCACCATAAACCCTAGATTCCAAATAACAAAGAAAGAGTACCAGTGTCAGTGTCATCAATTTGATTTGACCCAGATCTCATTGTCGATGTAGATTGAAGCATTTCTTCCTTCTTCTTTCTATCAACACCGAGAAGCATACTCCTCAACTTACCCGGAGATAATCCGCCGCCCGTGGTAATCTATCACACACTCATCGGAGAGGAGACTAAGAAACTTCAGTGAAGTGGAGATTTTTTTAAATCAAATAAAGAGATGAAGTAATTTAAAAATCCTAGTAAAAAAAAATGACGCAATCGAGATGAAAAACGAAATCAGCAGAGATCAAAGGCCATATCTTGCTTTCTGTTTCTCCCTAAATCCACGCAAAAGCCTATTTTGGGAATCGAGGAAAGAAATCTCACTTGGGTCTTTCCGATTCGCTCGTAGTCCATTGTACTTGGGTTTGCTTCAAGTTTACTCAAAACTCTGAGAGAGAGACATCATCACCAAGATTTTGATGAAAATGTGTAAGAAGATAATATTGAAAGATTATCACAATTATTTGAGAGTACAGACAGTGATAATGCTTGGAAGCTTGCGAGACTGATACAGATACACTGTTTTCTCAATGCTTCACTCTTTCTTTTCGCTGACATCAAAATAAGAGACATTTACAGTGATGGAACACTTTACTTGAGCAGAGCAACTGTGTCCCCAAATACACAACTTATATGATTGTTATCATTAAATAAACTTGCTCTCTCGTTCATAAATCCTACTTAATTTCCGAAATTTAAATATATTAAAACTACACTTTACAAGTAAAAAATTCTACATAATTCTTTGAAATAAAATTAGTTATTTTGGTCGACACAAAGTTCTGAATCATAAAGCTAGAATCAGCCATACATTGATTGTTCTTCAAAAATAAGTATATCTAGGGTATGAGCTCAACCTTCCAGGCCCATCAAAACAAGCCCGCGAATAGAAGGAAGAAATAGAAGCCCATCTCACTTGCGCGTCGACACGCGCAGACCAGCCGGCCCAACAGCGATCTACAGTTCTCTAGGCGCGGCATACAGTGCCCTATCAGCTATATCGCCGCATGAACAGGAGACCTAGCTAGCCATCCGC
>OVBE01000242.1:0-58390 GCA_900406425.1 Iberis pinnata
CAAAATTACTGATCCGGTAAGGATTATTTGCCGGGAACGAAGTTGAAAGTTTAGTATGTTAAAATATCAAGATGAATGTTCAAACTGTTAGTGAAAAATTGTCAAGGTTTAAGTTGTGAGTGAGTGACACTTTAGAGGTTTAAAAAGTGTATATATATAATTATATTTTACAATTAATTAACTACCCAACCAATTGGCGACGTACTTAATTACGCAGGATTGCACACACCAGAAAAACCTATTTATAAAGGTCTTATGATACCAACATATGTATGCTTAGGATATCACGCAGTGATTATTGAGGATGTTATGAAAATGGATGGAAACATTATGGTTATCTGTAAAATGAGCAATGGTCCAAATGTTGCTGGTATGGGATATGCATATGTTTCACTTTCTATTATGTGCTTTCCTGTGAGCTTAGTTGCGAATTACGATAGGTGTGTTGCGGGTTATTCAAAGCCTATACATCTCCTAACCAATTTCGTCGTCCTTGTGATGAAAGAAAAAGAGTACAAGGAAAGTGATAAAGAAAAGAACAAAAACGAGAAGGAAAGCGTGTAAAAAAAACATTATCCTCCACACAAAAGAGGCGGTGAAAGAGAGGACAAGATAGGCGGTGAAAAAGATGACAAGCGGTAAGAGATGAACAACATATCTCTAATATACCCTCAATCAATCATATATGGCTTTGCATGTTCTAGTTGCTGAAACTTTCATCTCTACTTTTTAAAGTCAATTATCTTTTGATGGCGGATTTTCACTCCTTTTGTTTTGCATATTTAGGAATACTACAATTTTTCGAAAAATCATTTTCTTCCAAATGGAATAAAAACGAAAGACGATTTTACCCAATAGTTTGATTCATGTTTCATTCTAAAAATTATTTTAATATATATATATATATATATATATAAATTACAATTATGTTACTACTCCCTCCGTTTCAAATTAGTTGTCGTCCTCGAGGAAATTTTTCGTTTCAAAATGTGTTATTTTAGGTTTTCAGTGCAGAAATTAAATGAATTTGACTTTTTTAACCAATAGAATAATTGCATGAGTTTTTTCTATTGGTTGATTTAGAATTTTTAATGGTGTTTTTATAGAAAATAGAGATTTCTTAATTTGTGTGCAAAACTCTAAAACGACAAGTGATTCAAAATGGAGAGAGTATTAATTACTAATAACACCTTTTATTTTTTAGGTTTTCTAATTTTATTTAAATAATTTATTTTAACACTAGTTCAATAAATTACTAGTTAACAAAATTTTTCAACATGAATATAAGTACAACACACAATATATTTAGTATTCTATTTATATTTTACTTATAATGTAAGTCAATTATTTTGTTTACTTTTTTACATTGATTTGTGATATTAGTCATATAATTTAATATTTACTTTAATAGATACATATTTTTACTATTATTTAACATTGAAATTAATTTGAGAAAACAAGAAATTTATAGATTTTTTTTTTGGTAAACAGGACTGAGAGTCCTTAAACTTTATTAAAGAATGAAAAAATAAATTACATGTTAATGTTCTGAGAAAAGATTATTCCCGATAAATCATCAGAAAATAAAGAAAAAATCATCTCTGGAGGGGATTCACAAGAATGAAAACCCAAAGACAAAGACAAACTAAAATTAGCTAACCCATCAGCTACTCTTTTCTATTCTCTGTACATGTGAACTATCCTGACTATTCAGTCTCTAACTAATAAGCCTTGGCACAAACGTACCAGAAACGACAAAGGGTGTGAAGAACCAATGCCTTGCTGTAAGAACTCCACCACAATCTTGGAGTCAATCTCAAGAATAAGCCTCCTTACTCCCTTTCCCCATGCGATCATCAATCCATAGTAAGCTCCCCACAACTCAGCTACAGGCGCGAGCAAATTCCAATATTAACCGCAAACCCACTTAACCACTCTCCCTTGTCATCTCGTAGTACCCCACCTGCACCTGCATAACCCGAATTTCCTTTCGATACACCATCGGTATTCATTTTTCTCCATCCAGGCATAGGTATGGTCCATCCAATTTCAATACTCGTTCTTTCCCCCACCACCAATCCATTTCGGTTTTGCTTGTGTAACCGAACTGTTTCAGCCTCAAGATCTCTAAGGAACTTCACCCAATCCCGACAACGACCCGTATCACCAAACACGTAGCCACACCTCCACTTCCAAGCCCACCAAATAGTCACACAAATAAGGTAGCTTCAAATCTACCATTAAGGTGCAAAAATATCCATTCAAGAAGTGATGCTTGAAAGAAATTTGCCTGATTTTGTCTTGGTATCAGCCTTCTCCACACTCCCGAGATTGACGGACAGTCCCTTAGAACATGAAGCAAAGACTCCTCGGCCCCATTATATACCGTACACACCGCATTGGTCGCTAACTTGCGACGTCTCCTTTCTTGATTAGTTAGCACCACCTGATTTATCACTAACCACAAAAAGGTTTTCACTCTTTCATTAGCGATCACCCTCCAGACTTAACAAAACAACTTATGCAATCCCACATCATAAGTCACTATCCGAGTTAACATTACATAAGCTGTCTTTACCGAAAACTTCCCATCTTTAGAGCCACTCCACGCGATTGAATCTCGAGAACCATAGAAGTCATCAAGAACAACCGAAGAAAGTTTCATGCGAAAATCAATGGGTAGAAATTTGTTAAGCAAATGCCACTTCCAATCCGACATGCTATCCCAAAAAAATCTTACATTCTGTCCCCAATATTCCAGAGGTAATAGACCAGCCACTGAATCTTTCAAAGGATGATTGACTAACCATGGGTCATTCCAAAAATCTATCAAAAGACCATCCCCCGGCACCCAACAAATTCCTTTGTTAATAACCTCTCGAATCCCAGTAGCAATGCTACGCCAAATTTTCGACCATGTGCCTCTCGACAACAACTTTACATAAGCTGTCTTTACCGAAAACTTCCCATCTTTAGAGCCACTCCACGCGATTGAATCTCGAGAACCATAGAAGTCATCAAGAACAGCCGAAGAAAGTTTCATGCGCAAATCAATGGGTAGAAATTTGTTAAGCAAATGCCACTTCCAATCCGACATGCTATCCCAAAAAAATCTTACATTCTGTCCCCAATATTCCAGAGGTAATAGACCAGCCACTGAATCTTTCAAAGGATGATTGACTAACCATGGGTCATTCCAAAAATCTATCAAATGACCATCCCCCGGCACCCAACAAATTCCTTTGCTAATAACCTCTCGAATCCCAGTAGCAATGCTACGCCAAATTTTTGACCATGTGCCTCTCGACAACAACCAGTTAGTATCCCTTATCTCACCAATTTTATACTTCTTTCTCAAGAGTCTTGCCCATAAACTCTTATTATCATTCAAAACACGCCAGCTTAGTTTTGCAACCAACGCTTTATTCATCTCCTTGGCTGTTCGGAGTCCCAAACCCCCATCCCCTTTCGGTTTACAAATGGCCTTCCACGGTAAATAATGGATTCTCCTCTTCTCTTGAGTACTGCCTCAAAAAAAAAATTCTAGCCATTTTGTCAAGCATCTTGATATTACTCGCAGGTAATTGTATAAGGCTCATAATATGCAATGGGATTGACATAATAACCGATTTAGTTAACGTCAACCTCCCAGCAAAACTCAAACACATACTTTTCCAGCCTGCTAACCTATTAGAAACCCGACTAACCGTTTCACTAAAAGTCTCCTTGTTGATACGTTTGTGAAAGATTGGCATCCCAAGGTATTTCCCAAGACAACGGGTCAGATTTATACCACTCTATGCTGTAATATTTCTCTCCAAATCCCGAGAAACATTATCTGAGAAGAATATTCTTGACTTCTACAAGCTTACTTTTTTCCCAGAACTCTGACAAAAACGTGTTAACACACTTCTAATAACCCTCACTTGTTCAACCAAAGCTTCAGCAAAGAGTACGAGATCATTTTCAAAGCACACATGAGATAGCAAAGGACCACCCCGTGATAATCTAATTGGTTTCCAAAAGCCACACTCCACTTCCCGAGTAATCAAATGAAAAATTCTTTCAAGAAAAAGGACAAATAAATAAGGTGAAAGTGGATCCCCTTGTCTCAAGCCCCTTGTCGGTCTAAACTCTCCTATTTTTTCACCGTTCCATAGAATACTCATTTTCGGATTCGTAACACACTTCATAACCCATCCTCGCCACATATCCGAAAATCCTGCAACAATAAGAGTATCCTCCAAAAAGTCTCATTTTATTCGATCATAGGCTTTCTCGAGATCTAACTTCAAAAGCATCCATCATTTTCTTCCCTTCTTCTTTCTCATAGAATGTACCGCCTCCTGTACAATCACTATGTTATCTGAGATCAACCTCCCTGAAATAAAGCTGGACTGAGCTGGGCCTATCAAAGTTGATATAACTTCCTTCAGTCTCATTACCATCATCTTAGTTATGCACTTAAACACCACATTCCATAAACTAATCAGTCTAAACTGATTGACTTTCTCCGGCTTATCCACTTTCCCAATCAAAACAATGAGAGCGTCATTAAGTCCATCTGTCAACTCCCCAGTTTCAAAAAAATGGAGAGCAAACCGAGAGACAGAAACACCCACTGTATCCCAATTATCATGGTAGAATATCGGCGAAAACCCATCATGACCAGGAGCCTTAAGTCCACCCATACTTCGCATAGATGCTTCAACCTTTAATGGCGTAAAAGGCTTCTCCAAATTCACCATTTTATATCTATCTAAACTCGGAAATCCCCAGGCTTCTAATCGTTCTTCAGTAACATCAACATAATCAAGTGAGTAAAGTTTCTGATAATAGTCAATAACTAACCTTTCCAACTCCACTAGATCCGTGGTCCATACACCATCGTTCTTCCGCAAGCCCTCAATTTTGTTTCTTTTCCTTATAATGATAGTCGAGATATGAAAAAACGTTTATTCCGATCTCCCAATACCACCAATTTCTCACGAGATTTTTGACACCAATGGATTCCCTCCTCCTCTAACACACGATCTAAATCATCCAAGACTTGCTTTTCTTCCTCCAACATTGAATTCGTAGGGTTCACTCCTATTAGGTGTTAAATACGCTGTAACTTATCCAACAAAAGTCTTTTTTCTTGTTCAAGTCACCAAAAACCTCTTTATTCCAACGCTTAAGTTTCGTGCTTAAAACCGCAAGTGCCACTGGTGTTTCCACCTCTGCATTCCGTGTTGAAGTTAAGAGAGGTTTAAGGCTCTCATGCTTCAACCACATAGCTTCGAATCGGAATGGTCGCCTTCTCGAATTCATTCTCATTGGTGGACTCAATCTTAGCCATAACGGTGAATGGTCGGATGCAAAAAAAAAGTAAGTGATTTACCATAGTATCTTGCCATTTCACCCTAGCTCTTTGACAACAGAGAACTCTGTCCAGTCTTTTAGCTACAAAATTTTGTTCCAAAACTCCCCGTTTCCATGTAAATGGATTTTCTACGAACCCCATATCAATCAATGAAGTCTCATTTAACCATCTCGCAAACTCCATCGAATCAGGGGAAAACCTTCCATTTGCCCCCCCCCCCCGAGCTTTCTTCAATACTAGTAATAGTATTAAAATCTCCGCCTAGAATTACTGGTGCATTCAAATTCATAACCAGTATTTTTAGTTCCTCCCACTTCGCCGGGATACTGACGGTGCAGCATACACCGCTATGATATGAATCCTGTCTCCATTACGTACAATGCTAAGATGAATGAATTGAGTAGTTGAACTAACCACTTCGACTATCCCAATCCTTGATCTCTACATTAACCAAATACCCCCACTTTGACCTACTGTATCCACCCTAAAAGAGTTCTCAAAACCCAATTGACCGTATATCCGCCCTGCTCTATCCCCACTAGAATGCGTTTCAAACAAAGCCAATACATCTGTCTCAAATTTCTTCAAAATATACCTGGTTGAACGTTGAAAATTCGGCTTATTTGCCCCCCGACAATTCAAAAAATGCAATTTAACATCATAAAAGATATAAATATTATAAAAACCGGGGCGAAATATTAGGCACCGGCTGCCTTATTCTCCCTATCCCGATCACCATCCCATGTGACCATCTCCATACCAGTAGCTATATGCTGAGACTTCTCACCAACACCTTCCATAATATTACTTTTATCAGTCAACAGAACTCTCCCCAAAGTATCATCTTTTGTAGCTATAAGATCACTGGTTCCTTTTGGATTCACTTTCGTCATCCAAACGTTGACGTTTCCCTATCTGAATTGCTTCTTTCTCTCCTTTAGATGTTCCAAATACAAGCCCCCTCAGTGGTTTCTGATGTTTCCGGAACTTCTGCTTATGTTTTGAAATTATACTACCACACATATTCGAGCAAATCTTGCTCTCTCCATCCTTAGAGTAGTCATATCCACCTTAATCGGCTTACCTAAGTCCTCCGCAAATTTCATGAGAATCGACCTATGGTAGAAATTAAGAGGCAACTGCGAAATCCTCACCCATACCGGAGCCGTCTCTATTTCATCAACCAAAGGAAAGTCTGCTTCCCATGCCTTTACTAACAGAAAAACACCAAATACTCTCCAAGGTCCTCCTGTAAATACTGACATGTAATCATCTTCCTCGGAAAATCTGATCAGGAAAAATTGGCGAGGTAGATATGTGACCCACATATCTCCAATTGGTTTCCACATCTCTCTTAAATGCCTATTCATGGCAGGTAATGATAAAGTCCTTCCTAAGACCTTCACATAGAGGCAATTTCGCCACAACCTATTCATAGCCTGTATCACTTCCTTCCCCACTGTAATCACCGGTTCACCTTCATCTCCATTAGGGAAATCCACTCGAACTCTTTGCCTTACAAACTCATCTCCAACAATCGATTCTGGCACCAGATACACATTCCCATTCCCCTTCTTCACCCTCTCTGCCAAGACGAGACTACCTCCACCGACTTGTCAGGCGGTCCACCTACATCCTCCATCAAAGCATCTCCTTCTTCAACCAATTCGTTTTCTGAACCACCATTAACCCTAATCGCCTTTTCCATCGCCTTTTCTAGAATTTAGAAATTTATAAATACCACAAAAGATAAAAGAGTTAAAGATAGACTATAGTTGCAGTAAAAATGTTTATTTTTAAAAAATTAAAAAAATACATAGTGTTATTTCAAATTTGAAGTAACAAACATGCTTATTCACAATATTTTTTTTTAGTTAGTTTTGGAATACAAAGACACATATATAAAAAAGTTTCCGCTTAATATATATGAAAGTTGAAGTATTCAAAACATTTTTTTTTTTTTTTTGTCGACAAGTATTCAAAACATAAAATCAATAATTTATGAAGTTTTCTCTTCAACATTAAATGAAGGTACCTAACTCATATTTTTAGAATATCCTTTAAAAGGTACGTCGTTGTCTTGATGATGGTTATGCAAGAAGTAGCGTAATCAAGTTTTCTTAGTAGTAAATTAGTGAGTGAGCTGTTATTTTCGTGTTAGTTAATATCATGATAAGTGTGATATTCGTTATAACAAATTCATGTACTATAATATGATGCACCTTATTGACTTAAATAGAAAAAATGGCAAATCACATCCCTTAGTATTATTTAAATATGGTTCGTGAGAAGAAAAAGGAGTTGTAAGTTTACATCATTGATTAGTTCGTGTGATAAAATATTGGACTAATTAAGACTAACAACATCCGAGCAGTTGAAAATATAAAAATTGTCTGTTTCTCATTTCATTCTCCCTACATAGAAAAATCGATTTGGCATTTTAGAAACAACAAAACTTCGGTTTCTTTATGTTATTTTTGAAACTTGAAGAAGATACCAAAGATACTAAGAAAGTTCAAGCCACGGTCGGTAAAGTTGCAGAAGTTTTGCTCATGCTCGGTGTTTCCGGTCAGATCAATAGGTTTTACGGTGAAGCAAGTGGAAGATGAAACTTTGGCGGTTGAGAAGCTTGCTTCTTGGGTGGCGCAAGAGCCTCTGTGCGGCCTTATGCTACTTAGGGATAGTGGATCTGGCACAATCATGTTATTCCAACGCCACCGAAAAGCTAGTTTTTCCTTCTCTCTTCTAACATCAAAGATCTTAGGTAAATTTCTCTGCGACTATAATGGCGGATTGGCTTTCCATGGCAGATTGGCTTTCCACAGCCTTTGCTTCTTCTGCTTCCTGATTCTTGACGAGTGGCCTTACAGTGCCTAGAGCATACATTTGAAACTGGATCTCATCGCACCAACATCGAACAACGGTCTCGCAGCTCAGCGATTTGCAGTTGAGGTGCGGCACCTCAAAGGTTTTCTTAAGAGGAATTAAAGTTTTCTTAAAAACCGGTTTAGTTTGGTATCAGACTGTAATTGGGTTTAAGAAAACCAGCTCGGTTTGTAACTTTAATTTTTGGTTGGTTTGAATGTAATGTCTAGTAGAAATGAGCCTAATTTCGGAATGAGCATAATTTCGGACTATACCCCCATATTTTTAGTTTCAAAAAAAATTTTCAAAAAAAAAAAAAAAAAAAAGAAAGTTGCGAAGATAACAATGAAGCAAAATCTTCATGTGACCTTGGTCAGCCTGTAGATTGAGATGTTTAAAGGCTCTATATAAGTCAGAGGCTCTTTCAGTCTTCTTTTTGCCTCAAGAAAACAATAAAGTGTTGCACATCTTCTCACCTAACTTTCCGGTCTATCCTTCTTATGGCTGCTTGCAATTCCTTCCACTGAATCAAAGAAAGCAGAGAAGATACTTACCAATTCGATTAACCGGTCCATGATGACTCGAATACAAATCCTCAAATGCATTTCACGAAGACTAATAAGGATAACAGATCTAAAAGCTCCCAACTATTTTCCAAATAACTTTAATTTCACTGAATGAATGAAGTGTCCAACAATTTCAACTAGCAAATTAAGGAGGACAAAAGTTAAGTATCAGCCATAACTACCTTCATGCTTTGGCTTGCTGTCTGGTTGCGGTTGTTTTATGGCTTTTGTTGTGTCGAGGATCACAACCCGCCCATCTACCATCTGTGATCCATAAGACAACCAGTTCAAAGAGTTGATGATTCAATGTTCAGATTGTTCCAAGAAAACAGTTTCATTACATACTATATCTTGTTCTAATGCTCTCAAGTATTCATCAAATATGTTTCTCGACGAAAGCTTCTTAGAGTAATCACATAGATTAATTGAGGAAGGGAGTTTATACCTGACCGTTGAGTTCTAATAAAGCTTTATTGGCTGCTTCTTTAGAAGAAAATGTGACATAAGCAATCCCTTTTGGTCTACATCTGACTTTATCCATTATCACATCCACTGAAAGAGATAACGTAAGTGTCACTGAAATGTAGAACTAATTGCTGGCTATGATTTAAGACTGACCTCCAAGAACTTCACCATATTGAGAAAATGCTTGTGTTAATGTTTCTTCTGTGCTTGAGAAAGATATGCCTTAAGATAAATACTTCAATTTAGTGACATTTACATAAAAAAAAAAAAAATTCACTAAAAACTCAGATAGGAAGAAGCTAATGACATCTGCTAAAGAAAAGACAAATTCACACATAAAATTTTCAGTAAATTGTAGAAATTGAAATCTATGACGAAACCCAGAACAGCATCAGATAATACGAGACCCCCAACGCAAGATAGTTAACAGAGTGAGCGAGAGAGATAAACCTTTGACGAAAAGCGTAGAGGAGTAGGTTCTGTAGAAGAGGAGAGAAGGAAAGGAGGATCGATAGAGGAAATTTGTGAGCATGTTTTTAGGGTATTACGGTGAAGCTGTGGCTGTTGCCGCAACCGACGGCGAATTTAACTCTCGGAGACTTGGCTTCTTTCATAAATAACATAATCCAATATTACTCCAGAAATACAACTAAATCTTCTTTTCCAAAAATATTAAATTTTAAATTAAAAAATACTTTTCAACTTCAAATTTAGATTTACTGAGGATGAAATTTTTAGTGCGGTTAGTGCTATAGGAACTAGGAAAGCTCCCGGGCCAGATGATTTCGCAGCCATATTCTTTTAACATTATTGAGACATTCTCAAATTCTCTCTTATGCGGGACAATAATCACTTTTTTCTGGATGGTCAGCTCCCTATTGGATCCAATCACACGAACCTCTGTTTGATTCCGAAGGTAAAGAACCCAACCAGTGGCGAATGGAGGAGACATTTTAAGTGGGTGCACTAAAAAAAAATTAATAAAAAATATGAGTGTCTTTTAACTTTAAGCTATAAATTAAACTAAAAATTCTAAAAATTTGTGGGTGCA
The DNA here is from genome assembly GCA_900406425.1 of Iberis pinnata. NCBI lineage: Eukaryota > Viridiplantae > Streptophyta > Magnoliopsida > Brassicales > Brassicaceae > Iberis > Iberis pinnata. The sequence goes on from OVBE01000242.1 coordinate 10,313, forward strand.
TGTGCACCCTTAGTATTGTGTGTAGCTTCGCCCATGAGTCCAACAACAATGCAAGACTTTCGCTCCATTGGCCTTTGTAACGTTTTATACAAAATTGTTTCAAAGATATTGGTTGGACGTTTGAAGCCTATTATGTCATCTCTAGTGTCCGAACATCAAACAGCTTATACTCTTGGTCGCTATATTACAGACAATGTATTTTTGGCACATGAAGCATTCCATGCTCTCAAATCGCGGAAAAAGTGTGCTAATGAATTCATGGCTGTTAAAACTGATATTAGCAAAACCTATGACATGCTTGAGTAGGATTTTCTACAACCAGTTCTTGAACGTAAAGGATTTAATCCACAATGGATTGCATGGATTATGGAGTGCATCACCATTGTCTTTTTTTTTGTTCTCATTAATGGTAGTCCTTACCATCACTTTACTCCCGAACAGAGATTACGTCAAGACGATCCTCTCTCAGCATCTTTTTATTCTCGCAAGTGATGTACTTAGTTCTCTTCTTACCAAAGAGCAAGAAGCAAAATGTATACAATGTCTTCGCAAGTCACGAAGGTCCTATGATTTCCCATCTCTTATTTGCAGATGATTCCCTATTCTTTCTCAAAGCAGATGCACGGAACTGTTCTTCGCTGCTTCGTATTTTCCACATCTATGAGAGTGTTTCTGGTCAGGTAATCAATATGAATAAGTCCACCATCACATTTGGATCCAACGTATATTCCCATACTAGACATAATATCCAACACTGTTTGGGTATTTCGACTATAGGTGGGGGTGGTAAATATCTGGGGCTGCCTGAACAATTTTCGAATAAAAAGAGAGAGATGTTTCAATACATTCATACCAAGGTTAGTCGGAAAGTTTCTAGTTGGCAGTCGCGATTTCTATCTCAAGCTAGGAAGGAGACTCTGATTAAGAGCGTTGCGTTATCAATGTCAATCTATTTTATGAACAGTTTTCAACTTCCCTTGAATATTTGTGATGATATCAATACAGTGTTATCTCGATTCTGGTGGGGTTCTACTTCACATCGCCGTAAACTATCCTGGTTTTCCTGGAAGAGACTAGCTCAATCTAAATTGCGTGGACGACTTGGTTTTAGAGATTTTCACCGATTTAATCAGGCACTCCTCGCAGGTCAGGTCTGGAAGATTATGACTCGTCCTCATAGCCTGCTTTTTAAAGTTTTACAACATTGAAATAATATCGTTCTATCTTTGATGCCAAAATCCCAGCAACTTCTTCCTACGGATGGAAATCTCTTATGTTTAGCTCAACACTCTTACGTGCTGGGCTAGGTATCAGAATTGGTAATGGTAACTCTACGTGTCTCTCAAATCTACACTGGTTGCCTTATTGGCTCTTCGAAGCCCAAACTTGAAATCAGTTTCGTCTGCCTCACTTTGTGTAAGTGATCTCATAACTACAACATCGCCTGTTCGTTGGAATAAGGATGCTATTCGTCTACATATTTCGGATGAGGATCATCATCTCATTTATAAACTTTTCCTCCCCATCAGCTCTATAGTAGACTCTTGGTTTTGGCGTTTCACCGGTGACGGGATCTACTCTGTTAGGTCGAGTTATAATGAATCCTTTAATCTTTTTCATGCTGATTTTGATGCCCAACTCTCGATGCCTATTAACCCACATCAATACGCCTGATATATGTCTCCAATGTTGTACCCATTCCGAAACTGATGAACATGTCTTCTTTGGTTGTCCATTTGCTCAATCAGTTTGGCGGCTATCCGGCTTTAACATGTCCTTACTTTTCTTTGCAGATGAGTCCATTGAGACTGTACTATTAAGTCTATTTCAAAACCTTAAAACAGAGCTTGCATCTTTTACAATTCTCCCTTTCTTTATTTTGTGGCGGTTATGGAAATCCCGTATTCTCCTTTAGTTTCAAAATAAGAGTCTATCTGCACAGGAAACTTTGAATCGTGCCATGGCTGACACAACAGAGTGGCTGGCTACCCAACTGTCCTTTAATGTTTCTGTTCACAATTATGTGTCTCATCAAGGTTCTCCGATTAAATGGCAAGCCCCTTTAACCCATAATGTTATATGTAATGTTGATGTTAGCCTTGCCAATGATCTTGGACCATCAAGTATGGGATGAATCATTAGAGATTTTGGTGGCCATGTCCTTTTCTATGGAATGGGTAAATTTGAGGGACGACAAACAATTGAAGAGGCAGAGGCTAATTCTCTGTTATGGGGTTTGCAGTGTGTCTGGGCTTTAGGCTTTCGGAGAGTACAATTCGAGAATGACAATATCTCTTTAATTCGAGCTATGCATCATCGAAACATTAACCTGCAGCTTCAATTTTTATTGGAAGCTATCCACAAATGGCCAGCTTGGTTTGATTTCATAAGCTTCAGCTATACACCACGTTCTACCAACATTTGTGTTGATGTTCTTGCTCGCCAGGCAAAGCTTTCAACTCCAGAATAAACCATTTACAATTCTTCTCGTGATTTTCTTTCAAATAATGTATTCAAGAATTATGCTTCATGACCTTTGTAAAGTCTGTGCTCATTGTTTTTAATAAAGTAATTAATTGGCGAAAAAGGGTTCAAATTTAGATTATAAACTTCAAGAACCAAACTTCAGCCCTTCAAACTAAATTGTAAACTCTGTTCAGTGAACCTACATATGAAAATTTAAATTTTAGACTTTTAAAACTTAATTTTAAATTTGTTGTATTTTTAAAACAAAAACATTAAAATTTTAATGGTATTTTGAAAAACTGGGAGTGTATGATATTTTTTGAATATGATACCTTTGCGGTATTTCATGAAATTTCTCTATTTTTTATTAACAATAATAATTTCCAATTAATTAAAAACAAAATATTAAAAAATTATCACAATTCAGTTTTGATAAAAATAAAATCCACAAAACAAGTTGGGAGAAAAAAGTTTGAGTTTGGATTTGCTAATTAGACTTTAAATTTTAGTTTCAAAGAGATTGTAATTTAAAATTTTGGAGATTTAATATTTAAATTTAAAGTTTAAAACTATTTATAATTTTAGTAGTTTTAGAGAAAATATATGGTGGTAATTTTGATTTTTTTTTGATTATGGTACTTTAGAATAAAAAATAAAATGTGGTGTTTGAAAATCTTCTAAAAGTAACAATGTTCATAATAGAGCAAAATTTTATTTTACCAATAATTTTATTTAGAGGTTTCCTTTTTTATTGACATCAATTTGGAGGTTTCTTTTCCCAAAGTTTGTTACACATAATTGTGATATATAATCCCTCATTCCCTATTATATTATTTGGAGAAAGAGACTGTAATTATATAGAAACCAATCAATTAAAATTTGTGTGTGTTCACTCGGTATCGATGGAAAGTGTATATATACAATCAATGATTTCATTTTATTTTTATAAAAGAAACTATATGACCTGATGATGAGCAAATTTCCGTGGTTGTGATCTATGTAGTCACGCTAGATGGGATAATGGTAGAGATATTCTACATTTGTTTGCCGTGTATGCTGCGCCATCGGCAGAGCCGTTTTTGAGCACAAGCAGAGCAAGCATGAGCTTGCGGTCCTTTTTTAGTTGAAAAATTTTAGTTAAGAAAAACGGCCCATTTAAAAAAAAAAAATCACAACGTCGGCCTATTTTTTCGTTGTAGATTGCGGCCTTTGCAAATTTTAAAAATCTCAGGACCGGCCCTGGCCATCGGCCAGCCGCAGAGCGTCATTGTGAGGTAGGCTCAAAGATGCTATACAAAGAGTGAATGAACCGCTAGTAGTAGGTGGAGATTTTAACACAATATTACGGTTGGATGAAAGAACATGAGGTAATGGAAGTCTTTCTTCTGACTTGATTGTGTTTGGCGATTGGATTAACGAACTTTCTCTCATTGATATGGGGTTTCAAGGATCTCGTTTTACATGGAAGAGAGGCAGAGATGAACGTACCTTTATAACCAAGAGACTAGACAAAGTGTTGTGTTGTGCACAAACCCAACTTAAATGGCAAAATGCTTCAATCCGACACCTCCCGTATTTAGCCTCCGATCATGTTCCTCTATATGTTCAGCTAAGTCCGAAGGTTGTGATGAACCCGCAACGTAGGCCTTTTCGGTTCGAGGCGGCATGGCTATTACACGAGAGCTTTAAAGACATGCTCCAAGCTTCATGGAATAAAGATATACCTACTCACATTGCATTGGTAACGCTGCAACATCGGTTAAAGAAATGGAACAAAGATGTATTTGGTGAGGTAAATCAAAAGAAAGAGAAGATCTCCCAAGAACTTACGAGTGTTCAGAATAGGCTGATGGATAATCGCTATGATATTCTAATACGAAGAGAAGAACAACTTTCTAGAGAGTTTGACTCGGTTTTAGCACATGAGGAGATGATTTGGTTTCAAAAATCAAGGGAGAAGTGGATTGTCTTAGATGGGAACACAAAATTCTTTCATACTTCTACAATCATTCAGAGGAAAAGAAATCAGATAGAAATGTTGAGAGATGATGTTGGACAATGGTGTTCGGCAAAAGAAGATATAGAGAGAATTGCGGTGAGCTATTATAAAAGACTATACTCCCTGGATGATGTACCACATACCGTGAGCCCACTTCCAAGTCAAGGGTTTGCGACTTTATCCGAGGCTGATAAGGCTGAATTAGGTAGGCCTTTTGTTGCGGCAGAAGTTGAAGCCTCGGTTCGTAGCATGGGAAAATTTAAAGCGCCAGGACTTGATGGGTATCAACCGGTTTTCTATCAAGATTGTTGGGATGTAGTTGGAGACTCAGTCACTAGGTTGGCAACTACTTTATTTGAGACAGGGATTTTGCCAGATTCGCTTAAAGATGCTTTAGTGGTATTGATACCGAAAATGGATAAACCGGAAAGAATAACTCAATTCAGGCCAATAAGTCTTTGTAATGTTTTATTCAAAATAATTACAAAGATGATGGTGTTAAGGCTGAAACCGATCATGGCTAAGTTGATAGGCCCGTCACAATCGAGTTTTCTTCCTGGACGATTGAGCTCCGATAATATAATAGTGGTTCAAGAAGCGGTTCATTCTATGAATCGCAAGAAAGGGAAAAAAGGTTGGATGTTGTTAAAACTTGATCTTGAGAAGACATATGAAAGGATTCGTTGGGACTTCCTTGAAGACACTTTAAGAGAAGCAGGGTTACCGGACGGTTGGATATCTCGGATTATGTTTTGTGTTTCTGAGCCAGATATGAGTTTATTGATTAATGGAGAACGAACAAAGAGCTTTAAAATGGCTAGAGGAATAAGACAAGGAGATCCCTTGTCTCCATACTTGTTTTTGTTGTGTATGGAAAGATTATGCCACCTGATTAAGGAAGCTACCACTCAGAAAGAGTGGAAACCGATTTATCTTTCAAGAGGAGGACCTACGCTTACACATATATGTTTTGCTGATGATCTTATCCTCTTCGCAGAAGCATCGACGTCGCAAATACGAGTTGTCAAAAAGGTGTTAGAAGAGTTTTTCCTAGCATCTGGGCAAAATGTTAGTCTGGATAAATCTAAGATATTTTTCTCAAAGAACGTATCGAGAGATCGTATCCGGTGTCTAAGTGACTTGAGTGGGATTAAACCGACAAGAGACCTCGGTAAATACCTCGGCATGCCTGTTCTATACAAGAGATTGAATCGAGAGACATTTGGGGAAGTCCTTACGAGAGTCTCTTCACGCCTGGCGGGTTGGAAAAGTCGGGTTTTGTCACTCGCAGGCATAATAACGTTAACAAAGTCGGTGTTAAATTCGATCCCCATACACTCAATGCGCACCATTGCTATGCCCACAAGCATCCTAGATCATTTTGATCGTTGTGCCAGAGAGTATATGGGGAAGCACTGTTGAATGTAAACAACAGCATCTTGTTGCATGGGAAAGACTTTGTTTGCCAAAGAGGGAAGGTGGCTTAGAAGTGAGAAAATCGTTAGCTATGAATAAAGCTATGTTGGCCAAAGTTGGATGGTGTTTATTGAACTCCAACGGAGGGCTATGGGCGAAGCTTCTCAAAGCCAAGTATAGTTTACACGACTTATCTTGGCTTGTCCCAAAAACCTCTTGGTCATCGACATGGAGGAGCATTGCAACTAACATACAAATGTCATTTTGCCGGGTCATCGTTTCTCTATTGGTAATGGCAATGTTACTCGTTTTTGGCTTGATAGATGGTTGGTACCGGAACCCCTATGTGAGTGGGCAACAGGTCAGGTACCTCCGTGGCTCCTACAGTTGAGGGTATGTGATCTATGGGTCCCGGGACAAGGCTGGAGATTCAACGTCATTTCACAGCTACTACCAGAAGACATCATGCTTCGCCTACGTGCTATTGTGGTTGATATGGTGACGGGAGCTAAGGATATATTATCATGGGGAGGGCGACTCGATGGTAAGTTTACGGTAAAGTCGGCCTATACTGCTATATATAGTCGGGCTGATTTTAGACCAAATATGGGCGCATTCTTTAGCTCTATTTGGCGAGCTAGAGAGAGTCCTTGTCTTCCTCTGGTTAGTTGGGAACCACGCGATAATGGTGAATACTGAAAAACTCCGGAGACACATCAGCAACACTGCAATATGTCCAATCTGTAATGGGGGTAAAGAGACGATTTTACGTGTCCTTCGGGATTGTCCTGCGATGCATGGTATTTGGTTAAGGCTGGTACCAACTCAATATCACTCGTATTTCTTTGCACAGTCGCTTTATGAGAACCTTAAGGATCATTCATCAACATCTGACCATTCTTGGTCATGTATTTTTGGGATATCTTTATGGTGGACTTGGAAGTGGAGGTGTGAAGGAGTTTTTGGTTCCTATAATAGGTACCGAGACAAAATCGGATTCATAAAGAAACAAGCTAAAGAGATTACTAAGGGTAATAGAGAGGCAAAGTCACAAGCATCGACAACATTACGTCGAGTGGAAAGGAGAATCAAATGGTACCCACCAAGTCTCGGCTGGATCAAGATCAATACAGATGGTGGCTCAAGGGGAAACCCGGGAGATTCGACAGATGGTGGGGTGTTACGGGACGACAATGGCGAATGGTGTTGCGGGTTTGCACTTCATATTGGGATTTGTTCTGCTCCCCTAGCGGAGTTATGGGGAGTATATTATGGGCTATATATGGCATGGGAAAAGAGATATACTCAGGTTGAGCTCGAAGTTGATTCAGAGATTGTGGTTGGTTTTCTACATAACGGCATTGAAGATAGTCATCCGTTATCTTTCCTGGTACGACTGTGCCAAGGCTTTATTGCGAAGGACTGGAATGTCCGCATTTCTCACATTTACATAGAAGCAAATAGATTAGCTGACGGGTTAGCTAACCTTACGTTCTCCTTAGAGTTGGGGTTTCATTCTTTAGATTCGATCCCTGTTTCATTGCGCCTTTTGCTGACTGATGATGATAGGGGTTTTGGTTGTTCCCGTTTTATTCCTATTTTGTCTTAAAACGTTGTTTGACTGCTATTCTTTTTAATTTTATTCCACGAAGATAGGAGAAATTACCAAAAAAAAATGAGCAAATTTCCAACTTATACATTGTTTTGTTAGAATAGTGAACTTATAAGTATGAAACCGATTTGATCACTACTACAAAAATAACAGCATATTAAATTACATAAGAGTTCAGTTTCGTTCGTTAACCTATGACCAATATAAATTCGAAGTTTCTTTCTAAATTTTTGACTTTTTTTTTGGTAATGACTTCACAACTCTTTCAATTGGTAAGTTTTGTTGGACTTTTCTTCTGCAATTCAGTCAAGTTACTAAAGTACTTTTCTGAAACAAGTGTTCAAATAAGAGATACTTTACTAAAGCGTGCTCAGATGTCTTTACTAAAGTGTTCAGATATGAAGTACTTTACTAAAACGATACTGATGCCTTACAAGAATCCTAATAATAAAGTGAATCCATACCGGAAAGTTCATAGGAATTTTACTGTGTAATGCTACAAATATCTTTGATCTAGTATTTAATCCATTTTAGCAAAAAAGAAGTGTTTTCTTTTGCTCTCTTATTCAACTACAGTATCAACATACACATACATACATACATACATGTCATGATGCAGAAGTTGATTCATTATTTGATAAGGGTAATAATACGGATTTGATGTTCATATACTAGTCATTATCTATTCAGTGGCTTTGCCTTTGCGTCGGTTGTTGCTGCCACAGCTCGTCTCCAGTACATAACACACCATTGAGTCAACATCATCCCCAAATATGCTATAAGCTTCCATGGCCTGCATGTAGCTAAATCCCATCGACAATACCATCTCAATGCTACTGCTCAGTACTGTCTTTTCTTTTACTGCCTCCTCTTGTTTTGAATCAGAGCCTGAAGGTCCTGCTTCCAGAAAAATAAATAACAAAGTCTCTTCTCAGTTTATTCTTAGGTGAGAGTAAAACTCAAACTAAAATTACTCACTAGCTCCAGAAGATGATGTCTCAGCTTTAGAGGTGGATGATTCCTTGGGAACAATTCGTGGCTTAGACCATTCCATAAGATAGTCAGCACGAGAAGCTTCCATTACCGACCGCTCTATTTCCTTTTCCGTAAGCTCAAGGTCAGAGTAATATCTCCCTTCTGCTAAGAGCGCCTGAAACAAAGGCAGATACATAAAAATTCACTCACACTCTTCACTGGGACGGAATGGTGAATCTGGTTATGGATGATACGGGATACTTGCATTATCTATCTGATGTTCTTGCTGAGCTTTTATAGCAGCTTTCACCTGCTCCTTATCCACGTGCCTCTGGATTCAGTAAAAGAAATATCATGTGAATGTAAACAAAGATTTGCATTCGTTATAATTTGAGTTATACTTCACTCGCCAAACAAAGAAGATAAGGAGAAACATATCTCAACTATTCGTTGAACAAAGAAGATAACTATACAGTCTATAACTTACCCCACTAAGGCTACCAAATCCAAGTCCTGCACCAACTGTCAACCGATGTGGATCCACCAAAGAATTGTAATGATTTCCGTGGTGGAAACTCAGCCTTATGGGAGGTGTGTCCGTGTTGTAACTTCCTTGAAATGTGTTGATAGGCTCTACAACATAGATTTTGTTTTTTAAAAAATTTCCTTTTACAGTAAAGAAATGAAGGAACTTTAACTGTAAAATCTAAATTGCACCTGTGCTATAAGAGTAAATGTGGATAGGCCTGTTATACATTTCTGCTAAAGCTTGGATCTCTATGTTGTTTCCATAGACCTACCACCATTGTACAAAAAAGGCGTTAAAACAAATTCTTGAAACTAACAAAATGAAGACATGAATAAGAGCAAAGCACCTTATCTCTTCTTTTCCTCTTCAAGTAAGAGGTAAAACCTTCAGTTATGAACTGAGAAAAGTGATCCCTCTCTCGTTCCTAAACCATCCATTGTGAAACCAGTATGTTCTATGAGTTGTTACCATCAACACTAAAAACACTACTTCTGTGCTCGGTCAAAATAAAGGTACATGCATAAAAATAATTAGACTAATAGACTAACAGGTATCATAGTTTAACAGGAATATCGTTAGAACATACTGCCTATATGCAGTTATTACTCTCTTTGTAGAATCCTAGTTTACTTAAGATTTATGATTTCTTGAACCCCAACACATAGTCATACATATGTTATTAGACGTCAGGATGGAAAGATTTATGCTTTTACTGTTAACGGTGGATGGATGACCAGAAACTAAGAATGCAACACAATGCCTATGTGGTGAATAGCCATTCTTTAAGGTCAACGATCTTAGCAACTATACTTCATATCATTGCTACAATAGATCCTTCCCTTGTGCTTCTCTCAAATGCAAGTCCACTAGTCTAATACATTTCTGCTGGTCTAAACTCTAAAGTGCTCAAATTTTGTGTAAACCACCTAGTTACGTAAATGAAGAAAAATTACCATGTAATCCATACACATTTGTCGGACCAAATCATATGCCTCTGCGTCCCCATATACTTGATCTGCAACAGCCCGAAAAAGACAATTTCCATCTTCCATCATCCGCTTAATTTCAAAGCCTTTTAAGTTTTCAATTTCGGTTTCAAACTGGTGCTCTCTTTCCTGCGAGAGGAATAAACAATTCACTGAATATAAAGTCATACATAACAAGGTAAATATCAACATCGAGAAAAGTTTTAATTTCTGTATACAGAACTTACCAAACCAGACCCTGGATGAGAGGGCACAAAGCATGGCATATGCTCATCAGAACTGTTATAGCCTTCATTCTCACTGTGGGATCTTGGAGATGAAGGACGCGATCCAGTTGGCGAACTCCTAGTGGAAACAAGAGAGCGAGGTCCAGCCCCTCTTCGTGCTGCTCCAATTCGTAAAGCACCACCACTTCCCAAGACAGATCTGTTGTTACCAGGATTTGCAGTGGAAGAAGGCCTTGGTGGTGGAGCAAAAAGAGGTGATGAATCAGGGTTATCGCGACTGCTAACTGGAAAATCACACATCACACCTTCACTTTCAATATGAACGTTTTCTGAAACTTTTAACCCTTCATCATGTTCTCCATCCTTAGGTTTATCACTGTGCACTGATGCATTCTTAGCACCAGAACTCTCTGGCTCTGCTTGTTCAACTACAATAACCTCTTCTTGTTTTTGATTTGTAGTTTCTTCATCAATAGTTGCTACTGTAGGAACCTGAGAGTTACTGCTTATCTGTGGTTCTGTTCCTGAGGAAGAAGAAGAAGAACCAGGGGACAAAGAAGAGCGGCTCGAGTTAGAAGAACTACCAGATGAACCTCGTTGAACCAAAATCCGAGTCATGTTGCTTTCTAAGTATTTGTTCCCTAAAAGTCTTGAGAAACTTAGAGATTATCCCAAGGTTTGTCCCTGGTTCTTGCTTTAGGCCCTACGATAACAATCCCTTGACAGAGGGATTCCTTCCAGCCGTTCTCCACCTCGCAGCAAAACGTCCTCTGCATTCCCCTAACAATCATCAAGATTCCCAAATCTTAGACCATCTACACCCTTCTAATTTCTTGGTTCTATCTAGAAAATGCTTAGATCTGTAAAGATACAACCTTTACTAACTCACACCTTTAAAGACCTCCTAAATACGAAAGCAAAACCTAGCTAACTACTTAACCGTTGGGAATCAATACCTCCAATTCGCTTTAAAACAATTCAACTTCATACAACAAAAAAATGAACATGAAACTAACACAAGTTCCAGAAAATTAACTCATCTTTCCTATCTTTTCATGGAAACGAAATAAGAGGAAGCAAGAAACAAAGAAACCAATCAAATTGTTTATATCTTGAAATCAATCAAAGAAAGGGATCGGAGATTAAGAGAGACGAAAACAAAATGAAACCTTATAGTTGACCTGAGATTGGGAAACTAACCGGGGATTTCAGCAGCTGAGAAAACCGAATGGAGATTCGACGAAACGAGAAGAATGTAGAAGAAGCGATGAAGATTAGGGTTTGACGAGTAGAAGAGGGTCGGATATATAATTTTGAGAGGGGAAATTTTGTTAAGATGGAGAAATTTGGGTGTGGAAAAAAAAAAATGGGGAAATTTGGGAGTCACGGAATTCTTTTTTAACCGTCGTTGTAGTTGGAGGAGACGGCCGTGGTGCTGACGTGGACTCAGCGACGTACATTTCGTTAGTGCGTTGACACGTGCGAGATTATTTTTTCCCACAGATATGACATTTTTTTTTTTTTTTAATATTTTGAGAAATATCATACTATGTGTATAAAAAATTTATATTAAAACGTCACAACATCAAAAGCATGCAAGTAACAACTATCCAAATTTGATATTTCAGTAAAGATAAGCTTGCTAACACACAGATTAAAATGAAACATCAACTTAATTCTTAAAGAAGAAGATGGCCTTCAAGTTAAAAGGCAAGGTCTAAAGGAAACCAAGATAAAAGTCGACTCCGATAAAGATTTTGATGAATGCAAACCAAAACCTCGGAAATACCAATTTTTGTGAGATTATTTATGAATATACCACTTTATTATGATAGAGAGATGATTGAAACGATTTTTCCGTTCTTTACTTTTGAAAAAATGATAATTTCATACTACATATTGGGTCATGAAAAATATGACATGGTATATATTAGAGTATTGGTTTATCTTGCTTTAGTTCGTTTGGTTTGTTACGGTTATTAGACTTTATTAATTGTCATTAGCTGAGTCATTAATTGACTAATCATCTTGTATATAATGTTAATACACACTCTCTGTAAACACACGTTGAGCATAATGAAAATTTCTCTTCATAATTCTTTGAGCTCATATTTGATTAAATCTAGATTTTAACATGGTATAAGAGTTAAATCAGTAGTTTCCACATCAACTCATCATTGATTCAACAAATCATGAAATGTTCTTTATTCAATCTCCAAATGAGTTTGATTCTTGTTGCGTTTCTTATTTTCTTTCTCAAAGATATAACAAGCTCTAGCTTTCTGTATTAGATTTTGATTTCCTTCCTCTCTTTTGTTTGACCTTTGTGTTTGCAATCTTATTCTATTTCTGCATATTTTTTTTTTTTTTTGTTTCTTCGATTTCTTTGAAATGGCAAATCTAAATCCAAAAAAGTTGCGTTACAAAATCGTAATCCGATCTATCTTTATGAGCATTCGTATTACCTTCACAATAACGGTCATGCCGACTTAATTCTTGTTTCAGATAGACTTACAAAAACTTCTGATTTTCACTCATGGAGACGTTATGTTTATATGGCTCTCAATGTGTGCAATAAAATGCTATTTATTGATGGTTAAATTGTTAAATATGTTTCAAGTCATCAAGACTCAGGCGCATGGTCGAGGTGGAATGACTGTAGCGACTTAGCTCATGAACTCAGTTTCAAAAAAGATTGGCCAGAGTATGCTTTTTATCTCCACAACAGAAGGTACATGGAAGAATCTCTTAGTTAGATTCAAACAAGATGATGCCCCTAGGATATACGATATAGAACATAAATTGAGTAAGATTGAACATGGATCCTTAGATGTATCAACTTACTACACCGAACTTGACACTCTTTTTTAAGAGTATAAGAATTACGTAGAACTTCCTGTGTATACTTGTGGACACTGTGAATGTGATGCAGCTGCAAAGTGGGAAGTCCTGTAACAACGTAGCCATGTAACAAAGTTTCTTTGTGAGTTTAAATGAGTCATATGAGAGCACAAGCAGACATATTCTCATGCTCAAGCCAATTCCATCTATTGAGGAAGCTTTCACCATTGTTACATAAGATGAAAGATAAATGATGATTAAGCCTCTTGCAAATAATGTTGCATTTCAAGCATTTGTTTTCGTTGAGAATCAAGCTGACAATTCTGCTCATATTACGGCTTATCATAACAACAACAAAATTTTTCCAAAACCAATATGTACTCATTGTGGTAAGACTGGACACAATATGCAAAAGTGTTTCAAAGTTCATGGATATCCACTAGGATATAAGTTTACCAAAAATCAGATGAGATCACAACAAGCTCAACAAATGCAGTCTTCTCATCAGAACTCTATTGCCATTGCAAATTTCCTTGCCAATAATGGAAATGTTTCAAATCAGAATGGAGTTACAAATGTGAATTTACATAGCTTTACTCTAGATCAGATTCAACAACTTATCCACCACTTTAATAGGAATTCTCATATTGCTCAAGTTTATGTAGCTCCAGAGTTTGTTTCTTCCCATGGTCCTTCTACTACTTCTGAAAAAGGTGTACCAAAAAAAAATCGTATAGCTACGACCTTGTCACGGTCTGTCCGTGGCTAAAAGTAAAATTGTCACGGAATAGCCACGAAAAAGCCACGAAACATGATTTCTCCCATCCGTGGCTAATCCGTGACAAGTCGTGACAAGAAAGCCACAAATTAGTCATGGTTTTTTGCGTGGCAAGATTGCTACGGAAAATCTGCGGCTAAATCGTAGCTACTTAGCCACGACGGCGAAGCCGTGACACATCTGTGGCTAGATATTAGTCACAGATTGTTATCCGTGGCTTTTCTGTGACTAATTTAAAAAATTAACCCTAAACCCTAAACTTAATACTTCAATAGTTTTATATTTTATAAAACATATTTCATTACAAAATAGTTATGACACAAAACATTTGTGTATATTTGAGTTTAGGGTTTAGGGTTCTTCTTTTTGAGTTTAAAGTTTATATACTTGGGTTTTCAGTTTAGGGTTTATATATTTGAGTTATGGTTTATGTTTTTTGGGTTTAGAATTTTTATTTTTATTTTTTTGGTTTAGAGTTCTTAATTTTGAGTTTAGGGTTTACATTTTTGGTTTAGGCTTTATATTTTTGTGTTTATGGTTTAACGTTTTTATTTTGGGTTTACGATTTATATTTTTGGGTTTAGGGTCTATATTTTTGTGTTTAGGGTTTAAATATTTGAGTTATGGTTTATGTTTATGGGTTTAGGATTTATATTTTTATGTTTTTGGTTTAGAGTTCTTAATTTTGAGTTTAGAGTTTATATTCTTGGTTTAGGTTTTATATTTTTGTGTTTATGGTTTAAAGTTTTTATTTTGGGTTTAGGGTTTAGGGTCTATATTTTTGTGTTTATGATTTATAATTCTTATTTTTGAGTTTAGGGTTTATATATTTGGGTTTAGGGTTTATATATTTGAGTTATGGTTTATGTTTTTGGGTTTAGGATTTATATTTTTTTATGTTTTTGGTTTAGAGGTCTTAATTTTGAGTTTAGGGTTTATATTTTTGGTTTAGGTTTTATATTTTGGTGTTTATGGTTTAAAGTTTTTATTTTGGGTTAGGGTTTATATTTTTGGGTTTAGAGTCTATATTTTTGTGTTTATGATTTATAGTTTTTATTTTTGAGTTTAGGGTTTAGATATTTTGGTTTAGGGTTATATTTTTGGTTTAGTGTTTATGGTTACGGTTCTAATTTTTGGGTTAAGAGTCTATATTTTTTTGTTTAGGGTTTATATTTTTGTGAGTGTAGGGTCTATATTATTTGTGTTTATGGTTTATGACATAGAGTTTAAGGTTTAGGATTTATATATTTGGGTTTAACGTTTATATTTTTGGATTTAGAGTTTATATTTTTGGTTTAGAGTTTAAATTTTTACATTTTAAATTTAAGTTTTAGGGTTACATGAACTAAGAATTTAATTTTTTTCAGAATTTAAACTTTTATGCTACAAAATATCCACTATTAAATATGTGGCTAGCTAAAATATCCTAGAAGCCACAAATAATCGAATTTGCCAAGTGAAAAAATGGATCAACAATTTGTTTTCTAAGATCTAGTTATGAAAGTTTTTAAATATCATAAGTATATGTTATTTTATGGCTTATAAATAAAAAAAAATACACACTACGGTTTTCATTTATTTAAGAAGTCTCTTAAGTCCTAGAATACAAAAAAGATCACCGCCGCACAAATCTTTCACTTTACTTCCCCTAGCCTTATCTCTCTTCTCCTTCTTCTTTAGATCTCTCTCTTTTTTCATTTTTTATCAAACAAGAAAAATTCAGCTTCTAGATCTTTTTCTTCTTCGTAAGTTTCCATTTTGTAAGTTTTTCTTCTCTTTCTTTCTCTTTCTCTATTTCTTTTTGAACTTTCCTCCATCTGACTTTAGATATCTTAATGTTTTAACTCAAATCTGTTCTTGTTGTGATAGAGATGAAGCTGCGACAGATAGGGATAAAGTCGCGACGGAGTGAAGAAAGAGACAAGATGGAAACAGAAACGGGCGCTACGACGGAGCTGCGGTAGAGGCGGTTGTTGGATTTGGTTTTTCTGCCTTGATTGATTGGGTTTAGCTGGTTGTTGTGTCGCTTGGGTTGGTTTTGATTCTTGATTTTAGTGGGATATGTTTCTTCTTCTTCTTCTGCCTTTGTTGTCCTGAAATCATTCTTTCTTAGTGTTGTAAAGTGAGTTTTGTTGTTGTTTTGATGGATTTGTTCTATGCAATTGTTTGTCAGATTACGACAACAATCTATCATTGGTCTTAGAGACGGAGCTGTAGTGGAGGCGAAGACAGAGCTGTAAGAGGCGGAGATGTAACCGAGACGAAGCGGCAAAGACGGAGGAGCAATGGAAATATGGTGGAGGAGCAATAGAGATGTGGCGGAGGAGTGAGGGAGAGGTAGCTGCGATGGATACACTGATATTTTTGTATTTTTTTTGTAAATCTGTATTTTTTGTATTTCGGTATTTTTTTGTTCAAAACTAATGAATTCTCTTTTAATTTAAATAGGAGTATCATATTTCAAAAGAAAATTTCCCCACCAAAAAAT
Organism: Iberis pinnata; assembly: GCA_900406425.1. Taxonomy (NCBI): domain Eukaryota; kingdom Viridiplantae; phylum Streptophyta; class Magnoliopsida; order Brassicales; family Brassicaceae; genus Iberis; species Iberis pinnata. The sequence goes on from OVBE01000242.1 coordinate 26,630, forward strand.
ATTTCAAGAAAATTTTATTATTTAAATAAAATAAAAATATATTTAGAAAATTGTTTATGCAGATAACAAAAATGTCACAAATAGTCACGGAATAGCCGTAACAACTAATGTCACAAATTATTTCGTGGCTAAGACGTAGCTATAGCAGCCGTGGCTATCTGTGACAATTTGTGACTAAAATTAGCTACGGATAGCCACAGATAAATTAAGCTACGACGCTATAGCTACGAATTCTACGCCGTTGCTAAGACGTGGCAAAAATTTCAAATAGCCACGGATTTAGGTCTAATCCGTGGCTATACGCAATTTTTTTGGTAGTATAGCACCTCAATTTTCTTCTGGTATATCCTCTTTATCCACAAGCATTACATATATCAATGATCAATTTCATTTCAAAGATATTGTTTCACATCTTTACAACAATCATTATCTTATAATAGTTGGATATTTGACATTGGAGCTAGTATTCATGTCAGCTCAGATTTGTCAATGTTTAGAGACATAGTTCCAGTATCAAATGTCACAGTCTCACTACCTAATGGTACTACAAATAACAAACATTGGCACAATTCTCATATTTGCATCCTTGATTTTATACAATGTTTTACATGTTCCAGATTTTTGCTTTAACTTGATCAGTATTAGTGGTTTGATTTCAACATTGAATTATGGTGCTCATTTCTATTCTTTTGGTTGCATTATACATGACATTTCTCAGGACTTAATGATTGCGAAGGGTAGCTTGTTTTAAAACCTATACATTCTTGAGAATGAATTCCCTTTTGCATCCATTCATGAAGAAAAATTATGTGCTTAGTTAATAATCAATTGTGGCATCAAGGATTGGGTCATCCATCATCAGTTAAGCTTCAATCCATGTCTCATCTTTTATATTTGAACAATAGTAGTATAGATGAGTCTCATTGTACAATCTGTCCATTAGCAAAACAAATACGTCATGCTTTTGAATCTCACAATAATATGGCATCTCATCCTTTTGATTTAGTTCACTTTGATGTTTGGGATCCTTTTCATATTGCATCAATTGACGGATATACATACATCTTTACTTTGGTATATCATTGTACTCGCACAACTTGAGTTTACATGCTAAAGAATAAGAATGATGTTATTGCTATCTTTCCTACATTTTTACTATTTGTGAAGGTTTAATATAACAAAGTCATAAAAGCCATGCGAAGTGATAATGCACCAGAATTAGCTTTTACTCAATTAGTTAACGATCATGGCATGATTCATTATTTTTTTGTGTGCATATACTCCTCAATAAAATTTAGTGGTAGAACGTAAATATCAACACGTGTTAAGTGTGGCTAGATCACTTATGTTTCAGTCAAATATTCCCTTTCCTTATTGGAGTGATTGTATATTGACTCCTATTTACTGAATCAATAGAATTCCATATCCTTTACCTGATAACAAATCACCTTTTGAAAACTTACAGGGAAGTTACCAAATTACAACTCATCAAGATCATTTGGCTCACTTTGCTACGTTTCTACATTGTTAAAAGATAGAAATAAGTTCTCTCATAAAGATAAGCCATGTGTGTTTCTTGGATATCTGAATGGTTTTAAAGGTTACAGAATGTTAGATCTAGAGTCTCATTCTGTTTCCATAACAAGAAATATTGCTTTTCATGAAACTGAATATCCTTTTAAAACGCATACTCAAATCACAAAGCCAAATCATGTTTTATCTCATAGCATTTTACCATTATTTGCACCTTTACATTTGTTGCCTCATGTTGCTTTAGTTGGTTTGGATAATGCTTCTTCGGTTCATAATGATTTGATCATATCATATTCTGCTTTAACTCCTACTAACTTGCATTCATATGGTGATACTTATGTTGGTTTAGATAATAATGGAACTGTGTCCAGTGAACTAAATACAACCTCTAGTACCAAAAATGACATAGAAAATAGTAATATAGTCGTAGATACTAGTACATTTTTTTCTACTCTTGACATGCCTAAAAGACAGGTGAAGACTCCATGTTACTTATCTGACTATCAATGTTCATTGTTGGTTAATGCTGCATCTCCATGGTTTCCATCAATTCCCATCATATAACACCTTGTCCACTGTTCCACTCCCATATTCTCTCATTTTCTCTAGAAACATAACCTTCTCCTTTCAAGCAAGCCATGACATCCGATGAATGTAAGAAGGCATGTGGAACATAATTTCAAGCTTTAGAGGATAATGGTACCTGGAAAATTGAAAGTCTACCCGATGGAAAAATGTAATTGGGTGTAAATGGGTTTGCAAGATCAAGTACAAGGCTGATGTTCTATAGAGCGTTACAAAGCATAATTGGTAGCTAAATGATATATACAATAAGAAGGTGTAGATTACATAGATACCTTTCCCCCTATTGCTAAACTCACAAGTGTGAAGTTGTTTCTTGGTTTGGCTGCAATTTATAGATGGAGTTTGACTCAAATGAATGTAACAAATGCATTCTTACATGAAGATTTAGAAGAAGAAATCTACATGAGTTTACCTCAAGAATACACACCATAAAATTCAGTTACATTGCCTCCTAATGCAATTTGCTGGTTAAGGAAATCTTTGTATGGCTTGAAGCAAGCCTCAAGACAGTGGTATCACAAGCTATCCTCTATTCTTTTCGCAGCAAGTTATCAATAATCTTATGTTGATAATACTCTTTTTGTTAAATTCACATCAACATCACATGTTGCTGTCTTAATATATGTTGATAGCAAGCAATGATGATGTTGTTGTTCAACAATATAAGGATAAGCTTTCAAAATAAAAGATCTTGGTTCAACAAGATTCTTTTTGGAACTGGAAATTGCAAGGCCTTCTAAAAGTATTTCAGTTTTCCAGCGTAAATATTCCCTCTCTCTTCTTAAAGACACTGGTATTTTAGGCTGCAAACCATCATATATGCCAATGGATCCTAATCTGCATCTCACAACCACGTTTGGTTAGTCTCTTCCGAGTTCAACACCATACAAGGAATTAAGTGGACGAGTGCAATATCTCTCTATCACTCGTCCAAATATCACTTCAGCTGTCAATAACCTTAGCCAATTTATGTCTGCAACAACTGACATTCACCTACATGTAGCACAAATTCTTGCGATACATCAAAATCCATGCTAAGGTCTTATGTTTCATGCAGATTCTGAAGTATGCTTGAATGGTTTTTAGATGCTGATTAGACAACATGTAAAGACACAAGGAGATATGTTTATGAAATTTGCATGTATCTTGGTAAATTTTTGATTTCATGGAAATCAAAGAAACATAGTGTGGTAAGTAGAAGCAGTGCTTGATCTTCATGCCAAGATAACAAGTCCAACAAAGTTGTTTTGTGATACTAAATCTGCTATACACTTAGCTACTATTCCAGTTTTTCACAAGAGGACTATACATGTTGAAATTGATTGTCATACAATCTGGGATCATGTGAAATATGGTTTTCACAAGACTATGCATGTTTATACAGGAAACCAACTAGCTAATATACTAACAAAGCCTATGCAGCCAGGTCCTTTTTGTTATACTCAACCGTATGTCTTTATCAAGTCTGTAGCATGCTTGGTTTTCAACAAATTCAACGGAGGGGGGGGGGGGGGGTTTNTATTGATTTATATTGGTTTAGTTGGTTTGTTACGGTTGTTAGAGTTTATTAAGTATCATTAGCTGAGTTATTGATTGACTAATCATCTTGTACATAATGTTAATACAAACTCTTTGTAAACACACTTTGAACATAATAAAAGTTTTTCTTCATGATTCTTTGAGCTCCTCTTTGATTGAATCTGGATTTTAACAAACAATTATCCTACAAAAAGTAATGATGTTCAATATGCCTTTATTTACCAATAAAATGGATTGTCCACTATGATCAAAACTGCATTCTTTCACAAATGTCCACGAAAAAAATCTACAATCTATGAATAGGATATGTGATAACTTGTACATAAGTAAAAAAAAAAATTACACAACTGTATTTGTACTAGTCCACTAAAAATATTTTTTTTTGCCCAATATTGTTAAAATATTTTAACAAGATAACTTTTCTAGTGACGGACGCAGAAATTTTTTTTACTTGGTTCAAAAATTATTTCTAAATATAATCAATATTCATTTTAAATTTTATGATATGAATAATATGTATAATCTTTTGAATTGTATAATAACTAATAATTAATTTTACTTTTATGTCATATCCTCAATATTTGTTTACTAATTTATAGTTTTATATGACAATTTTGACATTGCCATATATTGAAACAAATAAAGAATTTTATCATGTATTTTAATATGTTAGTTTAAAAAATATATATTTTAAATTATGTTTATTCTTATTTTTAAAAGATAAGAAATTGTAGTATAAAAAATTTTTTGGTCTATCTTTTAGAACATACTGGATCTTTATACGTCTTTAAACAGGAACATGTGAACATATGACATGGCAAAGTATTATTGTTAATTAACATTCAACATAAAGTTTTAGACACATATAATTAAGTGCAAATTTTATAATTTTTTTGGTTCAACTAACCCACCTCCTTTCGTCGTGGGTCTGTCCTTGACTTTTTCATAAATAAAACATTACTAGTAAAACTGAAACCGAAAATACGAGATAGAAGTAAAACATTATATATGAGAACAATTTGAAAGTAGCATAGGAAATACTTGATAGTTTTTTGTATGGACAATGGATTTACTAAATTGTTGTGGGCAATAGATCTACTATAGCCAATTATATGTCTTTTCTTTATGGAATTACCACTTTGTTATTGTATAGTATAATGTTTCGTACATAAAAATTTGTCCATAGGCATTAATTGTTAATGAAATTATGATATTGAAATATAAAACAGTAATAATAGTTGTATTTACAACTGTGCATGAGAGAACTTAGTTGAGATTATTGTATACGACATGTATACTTAATGTTAATCTTCTCCTTATTTCAAAAAATATTTTAATCGTTTTGTAATGGTGAAACATTGGAAACAATTTTAAATACATCAACTTAAAATCTATTATATTTTTCATAGAAAATAGATGTATTTCATCAAATATATTGTATAATTTGTCTCTTTTTTTTGTATTTTTGTTCAAAACGACCTTCCATTCTAACTTAATCAGAGTTTAATACATAGGATTGAAGGGATTGCTTTGCCAAAACATCTGCCTCACAATTCATTAATATAGGAATAAAATTACATGATAAAGAAGAAAACTTTAAGGATAGTGAAGCTATGTCTGCCATTGCTCCGTACAGTTCAATGATAGGCTCTTTTGATGTTAACGCGTTTATCAAGGTATGTGAATCAGATTCGTTAATCAGGGTGCTAATTTCGTAGAAAGCAGCTTGTTCCAATGCTTCACATATGGCTAAGCATTCAGCCATGAGAGGTGAATTAACAAAAACTTCTACTTTGGATAGTTTTACAGGCGCTCGATTTGGGTTTCTTAGAATTACAGCTAACCCAGGTTTGAGCACACCAACCTGTAGTAAGAGGTTGCATCTTGAACAGAGCGAGTTATCACAATATGTCTTGATCTGAAATTGGTATTCAGCATTTGAGCCTCTTGCCAGTCTCTCGCATTTGCTATGGCTTTCTCTATCGTTTCCGATTATGAGAAACTCTGGCTTTTAAATATTCGAGCATTCTTTGTTTTTCAAAGAGACCAAATTATCCAAGTGGCAAAGCTTGTACCGGTGATGCCTGTGGGAGGAAGACTAGGAATTACAACTGTCTCCATCCAACCTGCAATAAAAGTGGAGTTTGGTACTGGCTGCAAGAAGTTTGAAATGGGGGCTAATTCCCAAACTTTTCTAGCGTATAACAACATTTGAAAAAAACATGATATGTTGTTTCTGCGAATCCGCAGAGACTACATGCTGGACTTTGAGTGATCGAGCGGTTCCATAGTCGTTCCCCAACCGGCAAAGCGTTATGACATGCTTTCCACAAGAATATTTTCAATTTAGTTGGCATCTTCTTTCCCCATATTACTGAATTCTAGCGAACTGAGTCACATATGGATCCATTTTGAAGCTTCGAATCATGCATAGCCGAGAGATATCCAGACCTTGTCGAATAGATTCCGTTTGATGACTTAAGCCATATACGTGAATTTATGGCACCAAACTTACTTGGTTTTAAACCTAACATAGCTTCTTCCCAACCTGGGAGATATTCTGTAATCTTTTCTAGGTCCCACTCGTAAGTATTAGGCTTAAACAATGATGAAACAACCATATTGATACTAAATTTCTTGACTGGGCCTATTGGTTTTTTGGAGAGGAGTGATCCAACCAAAACTCCAACCACACTTTGATTTTTTCCCCATTTCCTAGAGCCCATCCTATGTTTTTCAATAAAAGGTCTCAGCCAATGAGTATACTCCTCCAACCATGAGACGAGTTGGAAGAAGCGGTACACTCCATGAAAGAATCTTGAAAGTATACTTTCCTTGTAATGTTCGAGCGAGAAGACAATAAGGATCCTTTAATAGCCACCAACTTATCTTAGCGAGCACGACATCATTAAAGCATGGGATATCTTTGAACCCGAGGCCTCCCAAGCGTTTAGGTCTTATCATTTTTTCCCAAGCTATCCAAGCCATTTTCTTTTGATAATTTTTTGTATCCCACCAAAAACGCATAAGTGCCGATTTGATTTGATTGCATAAGGATAGTGGTACCTTAAAGCATGATATTGCGTAAGAAAACATTGCAAAGAGGACACTCTTTTAAGAGAACCAATTTACGCCGAAGAGAGAAATTTTGATGTCCATGACAAAACCTTTTGTTGGATCCTATCCACTATACTCGTAAAAAGTCTCTCTTTCTTCTCCTGAAAAATTATGGTAGACCAAGATATGTTCCGAGACCTCCTTCTTTATCTATTTGAAGCTCTTTTTTGACTCTCTCTTTTAGTGGAAGGAGATTTTCTAGAGAAGAAAACTGCTAATTTTTGGTAGTTGATTGTGTGACCGGAGGCTTTAGAATATTTGTTCAGGATGTTCTTAAGAGCCTCCACGCTTTGCTTGTTCGTCCGACAAAAAAACATTGTGTCGTCTGCAAATAAAAGATCGTTTATACACGGGCTGTTCCGGGTTATTTTGATCCCTTTTAGTTCATTTAATCCACTTGAATTCTTGCAAAGTCCCAAAAGCACCTGACTACAAAAGATAAAAAGATATAGGGAGAGAGGATCGCTTTGTCTAATTTCTCTCTTCGGGATTACTTTCCCTTTGACCGACCCATTCAATAGTTTGTTTATTAATACATTATTGGTAATATAACTTGTCTACAAATGTTTTTGTTTTAACTTGTCTACAAAACGATAGAATATTGTAATTGTATACTGATTAAAAATGTAAAAAAAGTTGTCAATTCATTTAATGGAAACTTTGCATTTTTGTCCATTAATAGTCTTGATAATGAAGACTTGTAGTTTATCTACAGACAACTTGTTAACGAATATTCATAAGATAATTTATTGTATATGTAGACAACTTAGACAAAAATCTTGTCCATTTAGACCAACTTATTTAAACTTATCAAGTTCCAAAGCTTCTTGTTAAGTCAATTTCCTAATTAGTATTTACTTTCCTTTACTTGATTCTATACAATGAACCCAAGTAGAGAAAACGTTGATTTGTTTTGAAGATTAAATTCACTTTTCAAATTTCAGTTAATATGCGTAGGATAGCAAAAGAAAACAAAAATTTGTGGAAGATAAACGGTTGATTTGCAACATGATTCATAATACCACCCAAGTTCACAACACAACAAAACAAAACCAAATCATACATTTTACACTTTTCAAATTCACACAAATTGAATCTTAGAGCACATAAAAATTTAATCGAGACGAATTCTAATTTTCAGGTGGATCTCTTGAGAGCAAATGCTGAGAGGATGACAAGGAACATGAGAAGAGTCGCGGCAATAAAGGAAGCCACGACTGCGCCGCTAGTTCCTTGGCAAAAATCACCGAACTGTTGGCAAACCGGAAGCCAGTTCGAGCTCGAATTCCCGTTATGCGCCAAATAAACTATGGCTGCAGATGAGGATGCTGCTGCCATAGTAAGGCCTACCATCGTCTGGACCAAAACAACAGTTAGATTAATTAGGGATGTCATCATGAATTGTACTCATTTATTCAACATAAACATATTCTTGAATCTTGATATTGATCTTCGTTTATACAAACATATTGGATACAATCATACATAAACGAGTGTCTAGTATAAAGCCTAGAGATAACCTTTAGGAAAATGATTAGGATTAAGTGATTACGGCCTAAATTTATTTTTATACTATTTGTGTTTATTTTTCTTTTCTTCTTTATAGAAATAAGATATTTTTACCTAGTGAAACCACAAAATTTACCGAAAAAAATAATTGTCAATAGTAAACGCTATATGTAAAAGCACAAATTTGGCGTTTGGGTTTATATTTTCCCAAAATATATATAAATATATATTTGAAATGTAAAGTAACATGTAAATGCGAATGTTGACATAAACACTTGAAACAGCCAGCAAATCTACTAGTGTTAAACCATGAGGGTCTATAAAATTGTTACCGTATCACATAGGATCAAGAAGAGCCTAGGTGGCACCGCGAGAGGACGAAGGATACAGACAATGGAAAAAGGCAATGAAAGAGTTAGGTAGCCTCCCACGATTGAGTTTACTATTACAAAAGATCTGCATCACAACAAAAAATTAAAAAGAAATTTACTAGATGATTTAATATAGTAATCTGTTGGGTTATTATATTTTTGGCATAATATATAGTAAGAGTAAGAATTGGAAAGAAAGTTACGCAAAAGTTGGTAGATCTGTGTAGTCAGCTTGAAACTGCAAGAATTGAGTAAAGAAAGGAAGAGTTTCTTCTGTGGTCGCCATCTTTGCTGCAGCAGTCATAGCAGTGATGGCTGCGATGAGTCTAAGAACAAAATCGAAGATTGCTACACCTCTTTTCCACCCAGTGAAGCTTTCTTTTTCTTGCTTATGTTTGTCATTGATTCGACTGTAGTGCATGGGAGGAGCAAATACATGAGCTTTGCCTTTGCCTTTGTCTAGCTTTGGTTTATGAACAATGGGTTCTTCTTCTTCTCTTCTGCTTCCAGCTGCCTTCTCGATGTCCATTAGAGATAAGATTGAGAAGAAAAAGTGTCGAAGTTAGGGTTAATTATCTCTAATAGAAGTTGAATTTCGAAAAGACTAGAAGGAGAAGCTAGTTATGATTGATGATGATGATGATGATGATGAATCCTAAGTCTTGCATGTAAGGTATATATTTGGATATGTAATTGAGTTGTTGAAGTGATAATGGAATGGGTTTGGGTGTGTATATTCTTTGTTTAAGGTTTCATGCGTACTTTCTTCATTATCTTACATTCAAGTTCGTTAAGTTTAATTATTAGATTAATATAGAAGACGACTTGCTCCATTTCCATGTAAAGTTGGATTAAATAGTATTAGTTATTTTCCACTTTGCATAGTTAAGTGTTTCTATGTCAACAACTAAGTATGTTTTAGTTAGAACAAAAGTAAGATGTACTTCTAAAGAATTATATTTTTTGACCAGTGACTCTGAAAGGAGCAATACTTTTTGGTAGGATTAGGTCACACTAAGTTATTTGCAAACTTTTGCAATTAGGTGATAAAGACTATTTAATAATTCTTAACAATGTTATTTCTTAGAACGATATTTAATTTATATTAATAGAGAATATTTTTATGAAATAACTTCTATTTTTGTTATATTTACATACAACACCATTACAAAAATATAACAAAATCTTATTGTTTAGATAAAGATATTTTAGGTAAAATTTTTTAATCTAACTTTCTATTATTCATGTTGCTAAACAACCTATTTAATCTAACATTGTACAAATTGAGTTTCCAAACAACATTTCACTATACTAAAATATCTTCTAATTTTCTACAAAATAATTAAATAAAAATAAGATATAATTGTAGTAAAAATAATTTAGGTATCTTACTTTATAGTTTAAATTAGTATTGAAATATATATAAAAAATTTAAAAATATAAAAATTAGCTATATAAAATAAAATATTGTCTAACGTGTGATAAATTTAACAAACTTTTAAAACTAAATTATATGAAATTTAGTTAGTAATATATCACATTTTTTGTTTGCTTAAAAATATGTTATTTTGTATAGAGCATGAGATTTCATCTAGTATAAAATTTATTTGCGAAAATAATACATGACAGTTTTTAGGTTGTGAGTGTAATTCATATAGATATAAAGATAATAGGGGCTCGATAACAAAATATGTGAATTGATAGTTTGAATCTTATTTAAACAAGTGAGAAGTTTCACTATGTGTGTTGACTTTTAGGTTTTCTTGTGATCTTTTTCGATTTTATATCATAAGGAATGAGTCTGGTCTCTTTTTATGTCCTTCTTTCTTGGTTCTTTACAGCATAGTGCATCCTTGACCACATTCACATTAAGTTTTTTTTTTTTTATATCAGAACTAGAGTTGTTGAAAATAACAACTATTATTCCTTAGCTATCAGAAAGAGAATTAAAGAAGTAGTAAAAATTGTATTTCGTCTCTAAGTAATATTTCAACACAAGATAATTGATTTACCAGACTCTAGAATTCACTAGCATGCTTATCAACAGAAGTTGCAATATTGAGTTTTATACTGTCAAAACACCTCATTCGTAGGGTCATTCAAGCGCATTTGGTTTGATACATGTCCACCAACTTTTCCTAGGCGGCATAAACATGTTTCTTGTGCAACATGGTAGAAGACATTATGATCAATCTATTGTCAGATTTGACCAATAGTTTTTCGATTCATCTTTATTCTCTCCAAGAATTTGGGCAGATTAGGATTAATATCTTTCAGCTCTAATGGATCAAAAAGATATTTAATACTAAGAAAATCTTTTATTCAAAGTTTTATAGTGTATAATTTATAGTTATAAGCATAATCATATCCCCAACATATATAGTTGACTTCTCGTTGGTCATTCTCTCCTTTTCAACATTTTAGTTTTCTAACAGAAAATATTGAAGCAACATTTTGAAAATTAGGTAGCACCTTTGCGTTTGTAACTGTCGAAAAAGGTAAGGTACACACTTTAAGGGCCAAAATCAAACTTTGAAAAGTTACATGGTGTTGAGTGTTTTGGTCAAGACTTTGGTTTAAATAAATTAAGTAGTAAACCGGTCATGCACAATTATGTTAAGTGTGTTTCAGTTTGAAGCTTCGGTTCAGGTTTGATTAAAATGAATCAATTTTGTATCGGTTTAGCTTCAAAAGAACATTTTAAGTGAAGTTAGAGCCGTTGCGAGGAGGTTGAATCCGTTGAGGAAGTTACAGATTTAGTTCGGTGAGCTAAGGTTCTATATATTCAAAGCTTCGTATGGGTTCTAGGTAGGTAGAAAGCTAAGAAATTCATTGAGAGAGCTTATTCTTGTATCTTGATAAAGAGAGAAAAGCGTAGGTGATTTCAGGTAGATTGGCTCGCAATTTCTCGGTGTGTTATGGTGGTACTCATCCCGTCGGTGTAACCTGATCTTTCTGATATAGTGGATTTTGAGGAGAGTCTCGATCTAAACGTAGATTGCTTTGCAATCGAACTGGGTGAACAAACTCTGTTTCTTTGTTCTTTCTGTTTTGATTTTGATTGTTAATGCTTATAGTTCATATTTGAATTTTTGTTATGGAATGTTTTGATGGCTTTCTTAGTTGTGTTGTAAGGTGTATTAGGTGAAGAATCACATATTCATATCCTACAATTGGTATCAGAGCGCTGGTTATAGAGGATTGAATTCAAACTCTAATCACATTCTTCAAGAAACTTTAGTTTAAATCTCAAGAAGGGGGAGAAATGTCTTCAACAAGAATAGAAGTGGAGAATATAAATTTGAAATATGGATTACAACCTTTGGAAGAAGAAGATTATGGCTAATCTTGAACTCCTTGGATTGATGGAGGCACTGAAACTTCAACAAACCTCATCAGAATCTGCAAAGGGAACTGAAACATAATCTGATCCAAGCAAGGTAAAGATTGAAGAAGAGTTGGCTGAAAAGCAACGTAAGGTAAGAAACACCATTATACTCAGTGTAAGAGATAGTTTCCTTCGAAAAATCATTAAAGAAGAAACAACCGCATGTATGTTTAATGTTCTTGATTCTTTATATATGTCAAAATCGTTGCCAAGTAGGATATACCTTAAGCAGAAGCATTATAGCTTTAAGATGATTGATTCTATTACGACTGAGAGCAATATTGATGAGTTTTAAGGTTAATTACAGATCTAGGTAATGCCAAAGTTACAATATCAGATGAAGATCAGGCCATTCTTCTTCGAATGTCTCTTCTCAAGCAGTTTAATCACCTACGAGATACGTTGAGATATGACAAACTAACTTTAACCTTAGATGAAGTAACTGGAGTTTAGCTCAAATGGCAAACTAAACAAAGCACTAGGCGAAGCACTTTATTTTGGTGGAAATCAAAAGAGCAAACCAGGAAACAAGAGTCAGAAACAGGATAAACAGAAGAGAAAATGCATGCAAAAGGGTAAAGAGAAGAAAGTAGCTTGTTGGACCTGTGGAGAGGAAGGCCATTTTAAAAGAGACTTTCCAAAGAAAGGTTAATTTAAAGCAAAGAACCAATCAACCAACAAAGGGGAAGCATCAACTGTAACAGAGATTGAGTACGTGGAGCCATTAGCAATATCTGAGGCAAACTTAGCTAGTCAATACGACTTCCATGAAACTTGGATTCTTGATACATAATGCACATACCACCTAACACCAAGAAAAGATTGGTTTTGCAGCTTGACTAAAATAGATGGAGGTCTGGTAAGAATGGGAAATGAGACAACGTCACTGGTAAAAGGAATTGGGAATATTAAAATCATGACTATTAATGGGAAGTGTGTTTTGATAACAAATGTTAGATATGTGCCAAATTTCTCTAGAATTCTTTTGTCACTAGATACTTTTGAGAGCGAGGGATGTGCTTTTGCATCAGAAAATGGAAAATTAAAGAATGGAAGGACAATGTTGCAGGTAGACAGACATGGAAAACTTTACTTCCTGAAAGGAAATAGTGTCACAGGTGAGGCAAATTCAATTACCAAATCTAATGACATTGTTTTGTAGCATAGCTGGTTAGCTCATGAAATTAAAAAAGGAATTGATATACTGGTCAAGAAAGGATATCTAGATGAATACAAAGTATCAAACATGGACTTTTGTGAAAATTGTGTTTATGGTAAATCACACAAAGCTAGCTTTGGTTCTGAAAAGCATACAAGTCAGGCTTGTTTGGATTACATACATGTTGACTTGTGGGGATCACCCTCAGTCCCACCATCTATAGGTAATTGTCATTATTTTCTTTCTTTAATAGATGACTACTCGAGGAAGGTATGGATGTTTTTTCTCAGGTATAAGGATCAAGCTTTGGAGAAGTTCAAAGAATGGAAAATCTTAGTAGAAAATCAGACTGAGTTAAAGGTGAAGAAGCTGAGAACTGACAATGGCTTGAAGTTTTGCAACAAGGAGTTTGATTCTTTCTGTTCAGAGTATGGCATTGATAGACACAAGACAATTTCCTATACACCACAGCAAAATGGTGTAGTATAAATAATGAACATGATTATATTAGACAAGGTGAGAAGTTGCCTAAGTGAAACAGGTCTATCAAAGGGGTTTTAGGCATAAGCTGTCAAGACATCACTCTATGTCATAAACTTACTCCCATCATCAGCAATTCATGGTCAAATACCAGAAGAGTTGTGGTCTAAGAAGGCTTCAAGCTATAACCATTTGAGAAGATTTAGTTGTATCTATTACTACCACACTGATGATGGAAAGTTACAGCCACATGCTAAAAAGGGTGTATCATTGGGTATCCACCTGGAGTTAAAGGTTACAAGATCTGGAGTTTAGAAGATAGGAGGTCCGTGGTCAGCAGGAATGTAACATTTGATGGAAAGAGACACATTCAAGGACATTGCTGCTCAAACAAGTTAAAGTAAGAAGGTAGATACAAGCCTTCTAGAGCTAGAGATTAATGAAGCTCAGAAGAGCGATATGGATTTGGGTGAAGATAGTCAGGAATTTGAGTCACCAGTGCATCATACAAGACTTTCTTCAGGTCATTCAACAGAACAGGTAGAAGATCAGGATTCAGAAGATACATGAGCTGTTGAAAGGAGCTACAGGTTAGCCAGAGATAAAGAACGTAGGGTCATTAGACTACCTGCCAGGTATGATGATGAAGACTACTCAAATTATGCCATGATGGTATCAGAAACTGTATCCAGTACATAGCCAAGAAATTTCCATGAAGTCATGAAAGATCTTCAAAGGTAGAAATGGAAAGAAGCATCGGATAAGGAGATGCAGTCTCTCAAAGAAAAAAACACTTGGAGCCTAGTACAAAGACCAAAAGGGAGAAAGATCATAGGATGCAAGTAGATTTATAAGTTGAAGCCAGGGATACCAAGTGTGGAAGCTTCAAGATTCAAAGCAAGATTAGTTCCAAAAGGATTTTCACAAAAGGAAGGGCTAGACTACAATGAGATTTTTGCACTAGTAGTTAGACATGTATCAATAAGGTTTCTAATGTCAACTGTAGTTCATGAAAATCTAGAACTGGAACAATTGGCCGTGAAGACTGCATTTTTGAATGGTGAGTTAGAATAAGAAGTTTATATGTCCCAGCCAGAAGGATATGTTACAGAAGGAAAATAATATTTTGTTTGACTCTTACAGAAGTCTCTGTATGGATTAAAACAAAATCCAAGGTAATGGAACCAGCAATTCAACTCTTTCATGAAAAATTTTGGTTTCAAAAGAAGTGACAAAGATCACTGTGAATACATTAAGCTGGAAAAGGGAACTTATATCTATCTTCTACTTTATGTTGATGATATGCTTGTGGCAAGTAAGGATATGGAAAAGATTGAAAGATTGAAGAAGCAGCTGAATTCTAGGTTTGAGATGAAGGATCTTGGTGCAGCAAAAAGGACATTAGGTATTGACATCTCTAGAGATATGAAAGAAGGCTGGTTGAAATTGTCACAATAAAGTTATCTTTAGAAGGTTTTGAAAATTTTTGGCATGGAGCAGGCCAAGGAAGTTCACACACCATTAGGCTCTCATATTAGAATAACGGCTGCTACAGAAATCCAACTTGAAGAAGAAGAGCAATACATGAGGGATGTCCCATATTGTAATGATGTGGGAAGCCTTATGTATGGAATGATAGGGACTAGGCCAGACTTGGCTTATCCAGTTGGGGTTATAAGCAGGTACATGAGTGCTCCTATCAAGGCTCATTGGAATGCGGTGAAGTGGATGTTAAGATATGTGAAAGGTTTACTAGATACAAGCTTGCTATTCAGAAGGACAAGTCATTTCCGAGTTTGGGGTTACTGTGATGCAAATTATGCTGCTGATTTAGATAAAAGAAGGTCTCTGACAGGTTTCTCATTTGTGTCAGGAGGTTGTGTAATCAGCTGGAGATCTTGTCTTCAAAGAGTGATTGCTCTATCCACAACTGAATTAGAGTATCTTGCATTAACAGAAGTTGCTAAGGAAGTTGTTTGGCTGAAGAATCTTTATCAATAATTTGGGTACAAACAAGACTTTGTAGAGATATTTTGTGATTCACGGAGTGCCTTAGCTCTTGCTCGGAACAATGCCTTCCACGAGATAACTAAGCACATAGCAACAAAGATTCACTTCATCAGAGACATGACTAAGGAAGGTTCCGTCAAGGTAACTAAGATCCATACAAGTATCAATCATGCAGATGTGTTTACTAAAGTGTTAGCAGTCAATAGATCTAGAGAATTGCTAAGTCTATTGGGTTGCATTAAGGAATAGAAGTTATGCTTCCGAGACTGGAATCCACATGAAAATTGTTAGAAGTCTGGCCAAAATGTGAAGTTTGTTGAGTGTTTTGGTCAAGACTTTGGTTTAAATCATTTAAGAAGTAAACTGGTGATGCACAATTATGTTAAGTGTGTTTTGGTTTGAAGCTTCGGTTCATGTTTGATTCAAATGAATCAATTTTGTATCGTTTTAGCTTCAGAAGCACATTCTAAGTGAAGTTGAAGTTAGAGCCGTTGCGAGGAGGTTGAATCCATTGAGGAAGTTACAAATTCAGTTCGGTGAGCTAAGGTTCTATTTATTCAAAGCTTCGTATGGGTTCTGGATAGGTAGAGAGCTAAGAAATTCGTTGAGAGAGCTTATTCTTGTATCTTGATAAAGAGAGAAAAGATTAGGTGACTTTGGGTAGATTAGCTCGCAATTTCTCGGTGTGTGACGGTGGTACTCATTCCGTCGGTGTGACCTGATCTTTATGATATAGTAAATTCCGAGGAGAGTCTCGATCCAGAAGTAGATTGCTTTGCAATAAAACTGGGTGAACAAACTCTGTTTCTTTGTTCTTTCTTCTTTCTGTTTTGATTTTGATTGTTAATGCTTATAGTTCATATTTGAATTCTTGTTTTGGAATGTTTTGATGGCTTTCTTAGTTGTGTTGTAAGGTGTATCAGGAGAAGAATCACAGATTCATATCCTACACATGGCTGATGTTTGCTGTGCACTACCATGTGGCAAAAAGAGAGAGAGAGAGAGAGAGAGAGAGAGAGAGAGAGAGAGAGAGAGAGAGAGAGAGAGAGAGCTTGGTGAAATGGCATCGTCTTCTACCTACATCTTTTTGTTGAATTCTATAACGTCTCGTTTGATGGTTTTTAGATAATCGATTTTGTCGTCTGAATATATCATTTTGGTCCTCTCAACAAGACCAACCCGATCGTATTATCAAATCTCGATTCCAAACAACTTTTGAAAATTCATACGATAAAAAATGTAATCGACTCTTATACCAATGATTGGGGACTAAAGACCGTTTACGAGCTTTTATAAGAAAAAAAAACTATTATTACTCTTAAGAATATAAGAAAAACGAGATTACAAATTCAACAAAAAAATTCACCACGACGTGTTAATTTTCAATACATCGACATAGTTTAATTCTTCACTAAGTGTAACAATATTACAGAATCTATTGTCGTTTAACTTAGACAACGACAATAGCCTAGTGGTTCATTCCAACTCTTTCCTTGATAGCCTAGTGGTTCATTCCAACTAAAACCCTTCCTTTGATAGCCTAGTGGTTTATTCTATAGTGTATGAATGTGACACCACCTAAAGTTGTTAGGTTCAGACATTTGAAAGTAGTTTAGAATTGTTGTTTTTAACTTGTAGACAAAAGACAACTAGCCGATACAAACCTTGGTCCTAAAGTAGGTTAACTCGTAAGCTTTCTATTTTTTTTTGTTTCTAACTCTTTTCATGTTTTGTTATTAACAAAATTTGGTCCCGCACCAGTAACAAGCATTGAAATCCTCCTAATTAATTAAGTTATTGATAGAAACATTGGTTGGTAGATAAAAGATAAAAACTATCAAATATCATATTAAACTATATATATGCTTCATACAAGAAGACAACCACCTCTATGGCATCACACACAAACTTCACTTCAGTGATATATGGACTTGAAAAGAAAAGATAATATGCATGTTTCTACACTATATATATATATATATTACATGAAAGCCACAATATATAAAGATTAAAACGGCGACGTCTTATGGGATACCAATGATAGGGAAGAAAGGAAGGTAGTAACTAGTAGGAGCTAACCCCCACTCCGGAGGAACAGGCAAATCAACGGTCTTGGACGAACCCACAGCTCCAAGGCTTCGTGGGCATGATTTCAAGAACATCAACTTCGAAGAGAGACCATATTTGCCACTGTCAAGCTGAACAATTTTCGACTTAACGTTATTAGGAGAAGCATAAAGTTGCTTAAAGCTGCCTTGGAGTTCCGCTTCACAGTTCGACTTGATCCTCCTCGACCTCGAGGGAAGTTCCGACATGAACTCACCCTTCTTGTTAGTCGAGACTGTGAAACGTGTCTTGGTGTGGCCACAGCTAACACTAATCAAGATTCCTAAAACCAAGATTTAAATAAAGTTAGGTCATGAGTTTATATAACAATGTGTGTATATTCATAAGAGTTACTATTATATTGACCTGAATAATCGTAACCATTAGGACAGTCAAAACAAGAGACTTTTCCTTTGAGGAGCGTAGCAGAGAGTACGAGGCAAGATGAGAGAGCTACTGCGAAAAGGAACAAAGCTACGAAATTTGACCTCAAACTAGCCATTGGAGAAGGCAGAAATCACTTGAGGAAGAAATTCTGAAGAAGATGTATATATATAAACTGAAGTAAATAGAGATATAGTTATTACGATAGAAAAACAATCACAAGTTTCACAATTGCTTCATTACTGAATGGGTCCCAAACACTAAAGCATGGTAGTTGGATTGGCGTTAAATGAACGTGTCTCTAAAAGTTCTATCCCCATGACATGATTTATTACAACTTTTGAAATGTGGATAAATTCTTTGTTTTATGTCAATTAAGTAGGACAATTATGAACTTTTGGAGTGTAAATAGTGTTTGTGATATTACTAGTAATTTAGTACACTTTAGGTTCCGACCGTAAAATAATTTAGTCTAATAGTAGATGTTAGGACTAAATGTTTGGACGAATATATTCTCCAATCATTTTTGTTAGTGGTACTTATTTGATCCGAGGAATCTCGGGTCTTAATGTAACGTCCGTGAACTAAATTATGGCCGGGCTGGCCGGATCAAAACATAAAAATCGGAAACAAAGAAGTTAAATCCGTATGTTGGAAATTCTTTTGGAAAATGCTAAGGAAAGAAAATCAGTTCGTGAATAATGCTAAGTTTATGCATTGTTCCTTAGCCAGTTCGTGAAAACATGCATCATTTGATTGAGTTCCGGTCAATGTCTATTTATTATTAATTTTATAATTAATAATTAAATAGGCAGTGACTCCTCAAACACATGCAATGTATACTGGTGGAATTTCGAGGATTGTCACTAGTGTATCATAGGGGGTGAGTGTAGTTGAGGACTGGACCGATTGGGTTGTATGGACAGAATGATGCTAGAACCCCCTTAGACCATGCATAGGCAACATGGTTGGATGCTTGACAAGCATCATTGGACCGATTTGGGAAGATCGATCATGATTTGTCGAATATCGAAGATCAGATCACGACTTAGATCAGATCAAGTGGGAATCCGAATGTGTTTGGGCAAGTTCAATCAAGGATTGAGCTAAAACCATGCGATCAAATGGAAATCCGGTCAAAATTTAAGTTAAGACTAGATAGTTGAGCTTATTTCAAGAAATTCGAAAGTTGGTCGAAGTTAGGTGAAGTTGGTCGGTGGTTGGTGGAAGTTGGTAGCATGGATGGTGAGAACCAGTCGGATTCAGATAAGATGGTCGGATTCGGACAAGGCAGTTACGACTGTCGGGTTCAGACAAGGCAGTTATGTCTGTCGACAGTTATGTCTGTCGGACTCACGTGTGCAAGTGATCATGCGCGCGGGAGCGGTTACTGGCTTGAGGGATGCGCAAGATCGTGGGCAGTTAAGCAAAATGATGCGCACAAGCGGTTTTCTGAAGAATACTGCAGATCGATGACCTAGCGTATTCTGATTGGACGGTTGAGGAAGCGGTTGGCTCGACTAAAAACGCCATTTTGCCTATAAATATGAATTGATCGACTCATTTCACCTCTTTGCGCGAGAAAACGATCCTTGAGAGAGAAAGTCGAGCAAAGTGCGATCAGTTTGTGAGTTAGCCGAGAAGGTGAGAGATCAGTCAGTCCGTGTGCCGATCAAACCGCAGAAACCAAAACATTCAGTCAGATCCTCAAACGTTTAAGGTGAGTGCGAGTGCTGAACTGATAGACTTTATGTGTGATCGTCTAAGGCTAGGTGAGTTGTTTACTGTTTTAAAGCCTTTGTGGCTAAGTATACATGATTCGGATGTATAACGACCGGATCATGAACTGTTAAGGCATTAAAGCCAAGAAAACTGATTGAAATGGTCGTGTGATGCCAAAACTGTACTGAAATGGCTTAAGAGTTGAACTGTTAAAGCCTATTGGACTAGACTGGTGACTGATATGGGTGAATCCAGATGGTCTGAACAGTCTAGTCGAACTGTGTGTTAGACTAGTGATGCATCTGGGTGAATTCGGATGATTAGGACAGTCTAATCCAAACTTTTAAGTAAAAGTATGATGAAAAGTTATAAGGGAACAAATCCATATTGTTGGCTAAGTGTTGCGGATTAAACCATACTCACTAAGAAATAACATTGCTTATGTCTCCTTGTGGTCACCGGTGATGCTAAGGAGTGAGACATCTCGCAGAATCAAGGCAAAGGAAGGGAAAGATGGATGGGTGTACATAGTGTTTGGGTATATTTGACTTAGGAGTTAATGCAATGTAATAGCTTATTAACAAGATTGAAATTGTATTGAACTTGTTGAATCTATTATGAAATGCATGTTTTTAAGTTAAGACAACTAAAATAATGAAAATATGCATGAATATGACTAAGTATGAAAGAACTTAGAAAGAAATCAAAAATGCATAAAAAACGGCTAAGTATAAAAAACCTCTAAATCATGTCACTGCTTGGACTATCCAACCAGTGAGCCGAGCCAGTTAGAAAAATCGGGTTGGGATGTTGCAAATTGGTATCAGAGTCCATTCGATTCTAGGATGAAATCAGGTGGGCCGGCTGGTATGCAACAAGGACGTTACGTTCTCTACTGGGGTGATTTGTGGGACTCATCTGTGGTCAAACACAAATATCTCACATTGGAAAACTAGTTAAGGATTGACTAGTATATAAGGAGTTCAATATTCCAAAATAGTATGAGGCCTTTTGGGGGTGGTACCCAATAGGAAAGCCGTGCAGGCCTTTGTGGCCCAAAGCGGACAATATCATACTAAGGGTTATTTGGCTTGGTAGTAGCGGCCCAGTGAGTGGGGCATTACAAGTTGGTATAAGAGCAATTATGTTTCTAGGATTGTTGGGTTTTTGGGTTCAAATCCATCCTTCCTATTGCCTTGACCGAGGTAAGACTTCTCACTGCCAAATTGTGATTGAGGAAAAGTTGGTCGTGTGGCTAACTTACGAATAAATCTGTTTGCATATAGAAAAAAAGTAACCATGGTAAGAGGAAAGTTACTGCCGGAGATGAGAACTCTGAGAATCATCCCGAGAATGTGGAAAACACTGGAAATGGTGGGGGTAATGTGAATACTCTTGGTGGTGTAAATATTGGAGCTAGTGGTGCACCAGCGGGTCTTGAGGTCGTGTTGTTAATGCTAGCACAAGTGCTAGAGCATTTACCCGGAGTGGGTGGTGCGGGTCTAGTTGGACAAAACCTGCTGAATAATGAACAACCTCCTGCTGGGGGAGTTGAGAACCGCTTTGTGCTAGTTGAGGAAAGAGTTCCAGTTGGGAACGGTCCTTCATATTTGAATGTGATGGATCACATGCGGAAACTAGGCACCAAGTTCTTCTCTGGAGGAACAGATCTGACAGAAGCGGATATGTGGGTGTCTAGGATGAAAAGGAACTTTGAATCCATCCGTTGTCCATATGGGTTCAAGAAGGATATTGCGATGCATTACGTAGAGGGAAATGCACATGTCTGGTAGTTGGGTGCTTCGGCAAGAAGGCACATCAACATTGGCTAAGTTTATGGAGAAGTTCAGGGAGAAGTACTTTCCACAAGAGGCCTTTGATCGTTTGGAAAGTGCATTCTTGGAGTTTCACTAAGGCACAAAGGGTGTGCAGGAGTATGAGGCGGAATTTAACCGTCTAAGGAAGTATATTGGGCGTGAACTGAATGATGAGAAGGTCCAGGTTCACAGGTTCATGAGGGGACTAAGTATTAAGATCAAGAACCATTGCATGGTACGCAACTACTCATCCGTTGGGAAGTTGGTTGAGAAATCTGCGATGGTTGAAGCCGGAATGGTTGAAGAAGCAAATATGCTGGGTAAGGAAGTGACTGTGGTACATGGTCCAGTTGTGAACAACTCTAGAAATAAAAAGAGGAAGTTCGATAAGACTGGTGGATCGGGAAAGAGACCACAATGTTCTAACTGTGGAAAGAATCACTTTGGTGAATGTTGGGCTTGATCTAGGGTGTGCCATAGGTGTGGAAGCTTGAACCATAAAGTTAAAGATTTCCCGGAAAAGGATCATAAGACAACTGATTAGAAAAAGGAGAATACTCTGAAGGTGTGTTATTATTGCGGGGAAGCGGGGCATATCAAGCCGTATTGTCTCAAGTTGGTGTAGCATACTGGGAAACTAGAGAATGAAGGTCTGCCACAACCACCGAAGAGGCAAGCCATAATGCCTAGGGTGTACTTGATGGTTGAAGAGGAAACAGGACCAAGCACAACCACTAAGCCAATCACTAGTGAGTTCTATCACTCATCTTTTAAAATCTCTAAATCGAAATGTGTGCTTGAATGAAAATAAATTTAAATGGAATGTTGCATTCTGGATGAATGTATAGGGACCATAAACATGGACGGTTTGGCAACCCATGTACTGTTTGATTCGGGGGCAACTCATTGTTTTGTGAGTCCGAATCTGGTTGGTCTTGGAATGTTTCAGAAGGAACATGAGTTTGAGCATGGTTTGGTTAAGGCTGCGGGAGGCCAAATCATAGAAATATCCGGGAAGGTACTAAATATACCAGTGAGGATTGATCGGTTGACCCTTATAGCCGATCTGATCATCTATCCAGTGAAGTCATATGTTGTAATCCTCAGCATGAACTAGTTGGGAAAACATAAGGCGCATCTAGACTGTCATCAAGGTAGGGTAAATTTCGAAACTGATGAAGGAATGTTGGAGTATCAGGGAATACGACCAAAAAGTGGAAGTCTTGTGATCTCAATGATCCAAGCGGAGAAGCTGATCAACAAAGGTTATGAGGCATACTTGGCAACTATCCAGACCATGGAAGTTAGGCCAGATGCAGAGTTGGGGAACATTCCAGTGATTCAAGAGTTTGAGGATGTGTTTGAAGCATTGACTAGTTTACCACTGCATCGAGATGATCTGTTCATAATTGAACTAGAACCGGGAACAACACCATAGTCCAAAGTGTCTTACTGGATGGCTCCGACTAAGATGGCTAAGCTTAAAAAAGCAACTAAGTGAATTAACGGAGAAAGGATTTGTTTAACCAAGTAGCTCACCTTGGGGTGCACCAGTCTGGTTTGTTAAGAAGAAGGATGGAAGTTTCGGGCTGTGCATCGATTATCGTGGGCTGAATAGGGTGACTATCAAGAACAAGTACTCTTTACCGCAGATTGACGAATTGTTGGATCAGTTGAGAGGTGTAACTTGGTTCTTGAAGATAGACCTTGCATCGGGATACCATCAAATTCCTATTAAGGAAGATGGTATAAAGAAGACCGCCTTCAGGACAAGGTATGGTCACTTTGAGTTCGTGGTTATGCCATTTGGGCTAACTAATGCATCGACTGCCTTCATGAAGCTCATGAATGGTGTTTCAGGGACTGTTTAAATGAGTTTTTCATCATCTTTATTTATGAAATTCTTGTTTATTCAAAGACATGTGAAGAGCATGAAAATCACTTAAGGGTGGTGATGGATCGGTTGCGGGAAAATAAGTTGTATGCTAAGTTGAGCAAATGCAGTTTTTGGCAGAGGGAGATTGGCTTTTTGGGCCATATCGTTTCTGATAAGGGAGTATCAGTAGACCTAGAAAAGATCACGACAATCAAGGATTGGCCGAGACCTCAGAATGCCTAAGAAATTAGAAGTTTCTTGGGTCTAGATGGATATTATAGATGGTTTGTCAAAGGCTTTGCCAGCATGGCTCAACCAATGACTGATTTGACTGGAAAGGATGTTCAATTCGTTTGGACAAGTGAATGTGAAGAAAACTTAAGGAAGCTTAAGGAAATGATGACAAACACTCCAATATTGGCATGGCCGATACCGGATGAGCCATTCTTGGTTTATACTGTTGCATCACGAATTGGCTTAGGCTGTGTGCTCATGTAACAAGGAAAAGTGATAACATATGCATCAAGACTGTTGAGGAAGCATGAAGAAAACTATCCAACACATTATCTGGAAATGGAAGCATTAGTGTTTGCCTTAAAGATATGGAGATCCTATCTTTATGGTGGGAATGTCCAAGTATTCACGGACCACAAAAGCCTCAAGTACATTTTCACTCAACCTGAGTTGAATCTAAGGTAGAGGCGTTGGATGGAATTAATCGCATACTATAGTTTGGATATTGCCTACCATCTAGGAAAGGCAAATATGGTCGCGAATGCACTAAGTCAGAAAAGAGTAGCTTCGGCTACAGAGAAAGACTTGGAAGGATTGGTTGGAATGGTTGGATCATTAAGGCTTTGTGCATTAACAGCAGAAACAGAGCCGTTAGTTTTGGGTGCGGTAGAACAAGAAGATTTGCAAACAAAGGTCAGGTTGGCCCAGGAAAAGGATGAAGAGTCGGTAAAGGCTCTGAAGAACGAGAATACAAAATATCAGACTTTAAGCAATGGGACCATCTTGGTGAATGGTCGGGTTTGTGTGCCGAATAATAAGGAATTACGGGATCAGGTACTGAAAGAGGCGCATCGGTCTA
The DNA here is from genome assembly GCA_900406425.1 of Iberis pinnata. Classification (NCBI taxonomy): domain Eukaryota; kingdom Viridiplantae; phylum Streptophyta; class Magnoliopsida; order Brassicales; family Brassicaceae; genus Iberis; species Iberis pinnata. The sequence goes on from OVBE01000242.1 coordinate 51,319, forward strand.
AGTTCTTTATACATCAAGGTTCGACCAAGATGTATAGAGACCTTAAGAGGTATTACCATTGGGTTGGAATGAAGCGAGATGTAGCCAATTTGGTTGCAGGATGCCAGACTTGTCAGATGGTAAAAGCTGAGCATCAAGTACCGAGTGGATTGTTACAAAGTCTACCCATTCCTGAGTGGAAGTGGGATATGATCGCTGTGGACTTTGTAACTGGATTTCCTATGGTAAAGGGCAAATATGCAATATGAGTGATTGTGGATAAACTCACCAAGTCTGTTCACTTTCTCGCCATAAACATGATGGATAATTCCGAAGTGTTGGCCGAGAAGTATGTCCAAGAGATAGTGCGGCTACATGGTGTACCAGCTAGCATTGTTTCAGATCGTGATTCCAAGTTCTATTCAGAATTTTGGAGACCATTTCAGAAAAGGTTTGGGACAAAAGTGCACATGAGCACAACTTATCACCTTCAAACTGATGGTCAATCAAAAAGAACTATTCAGACTTTGGAAGATTTATTGAGGGTATGTGTGATGGATTGAGGCGGCAAGTGGGAGAACTATATCCATTTGGCCGAGTTTGCTTATAACAACAATTATCAAGCAAGAATTCAGATGTGGCCTTATGAGGCGTTATATGGAAGGCCTTGCAGAACTCCCTTATGTTGGAATCAAGTGAGGGAGTGAAGCATTTATGGCTGGGACTTTGTGGAACAGACCACAGAAAGATTCGAATTCTTAAGATAAAGATGAAGGAAGCTTGGGATAGACAGAAGAGTTATGCGGATAAGCGAAAGAAAGAGCTTGAATTCACAGTAGGTGACATGGTCTACTCAAGACAATCACTTACACAGGAAAGGATCGGGCATCTAAGAATGCTAAGTTGAATCCAAGATACATGGGACCGTACAAGATTCTGGAAAGGATAGGCAGTATTGCTTATAAGCTGGAATTTCCTAAGGAGATGAACCAGTTTCATGATGTCTTCCACGTATCTCAGTTAAGGAGAAAGTTACAAATCGGGACAAGATCATGACAGAGATCCTAGTGGATCTAAGGGAAACCTTACTGTTGAGGGAAGACCAATTAAGATAATTGGCAAAAGGACCAGAACAGAAAGGAAGAAAATGTTAAGTATGTACAAGTTGTATGGGATTGTGAAGGTGATGAGGAAACGACTTGGGAACCAGAGGAATTGATGAAGGAGAAGTTCACTAAGTGGTTTGAAAAGCAGAAGGTCATTCGACCTAAGAAAGGTGATAATCCAAGGACAAACTGAAGCCTAAGTGGGGGAGAGTTGTAACGCCCGTGAACTAAATTATGGCCGGGCTGGCCGGATCAGAACATAAAAGTCGGAAACAAAGAGGTTAAATCCGTATGTTGGGAAAATTTTCAGAAAATTGCCAAGGAAAGCAAATCAGTTCAGGAATAATGCTAAGTTTATGCATTGTTCCTTAACCAGTTCGTAAAGGTATGCATCATTTGATTGAGTTCTAGTCAATATCTATTTATTATTAATTTTTATAATTAATAATTAAATAGGCATTTACTCCTCAAACACATGCAATGTATACATGTGGAATTCAAAAAATTGTCACTAATATATTATAGGGGGTGGGTGTAGTTGAGGACTGGACCGGTTGGGTTGGATGGACCGAATGATGCTAGAACCCCCTTAGACCATGCATAGGCAACATAGTTGGGATGCTTGACAAGCATCTTAGGACCAATTTGGGAAGACCGATCAAGATTTATCAAAGATAAGACCACGGCTTAGATCAGATCAAGTGGGAATCTGAATGTGTTTGGGCAAGTTCAGTCAAGGATTGAGCTAAAACCATGCAATCAAATGGAAATATGGTCAAAAGTTAAGTTAAGACTGGATAGTTGAGCTTATTTCAAGAAATTCAGAAGTTGGTCGGAGTTAGGTGAAGTTGTTCGGTGGTTGGTGAAAGTTGGTAGAATGGTTGGCGAGGATCGGTCGGATTCAGACAAGATGGTCGGATTCGGACAAGGCAGTTACGACTGTCGGGTTCAGACAAGGCAGTTATGTCTGTCAGACCCGCGTGTGCAAGTGATCACACATGCGGGTTACTGGCTAGGTGATGCGCAAGATCATGAGCAGTTAAGCAAAACGATGCGCACAAGCGGTATCCTGAAGAATGTCGCGGATTGATGACCTAGCGTGTTCTGATTGGACGATTTAGGAAGCGGTTAACTCGACTGAAAACCGCCATCTCGCCTATAAATATGAATTGATCGGCTCATTTCACCTCTTTGCGCGAGAAAACAATTCTTGAGAGAGAAATTTTTGTATAGAGAGAGAAAGTCAAGCAAAGTGCGATCAGCTCATGAGTTAGCCGATAAGGTGGGGAATCAATCAGTATGTGTGCCGATCAAACCACATAAACCGAAGCATTCAGTCAAATCCTCAAACGTTTAAGGTGAATGCGAGTACTGAACTGATAGACTTTATGTGTGATTGTCTAAGGCTATGTGAGTCGTTTACTGTTTTAAAGCCTTTGTGGCTAAGTATGCATGATCCGGATGTATAACGATCGGATCCTGAACTGTTAAGGCATTAAAGCTAAGAAAACTGATTGAAATGGCTGTGTGATGCCAAAAGTGTACTGAAATGGGTTAAGAACCGAACTGTTAAAGCGTACTGGACTAGACTGGTGACTAATCTAGGTGAATCCAGATGGTCAGGACAGTCTAGTGGAACTGTGGGTTAGACTGGTGATGCATCTGGGTGAATCTGAATGATATGGACAGTCTAATTCGAACTGTGAAGTAAAATTGAGTAAAATTATGATGAAAAGTTCTAAGAGAACGAATATGTACTGTTGGCTAAGTGTTGCGAATTAAACCGTACTCACTAAGCAATAGCATTGCTTATGTCTCCTTGTGGTCGCAAGTGATGCTAAGGATTGAGGCTCGCGAAATCAAGGCAAAGGAAGGGAAAGATGGATGGGTGTACATAGTGTTTGGGTAGATTTGACTTAAGAGTTAATGCAATGTAATAGTTATTAGCAAGACTAAAATTGTATTGAACTCGTTGAATCTATTATGAAATGCATGTTTTAAGTTAAGACAACTGAAAGAATGAAAGTATGCATGAATATGACAAAGTATGAAAGAACTTAGAAAGAAATCGAAAATGCATGAAAAGCGGCAAAACATCTAAAACATGTCACAGCTTGGTTTATCCAGACAGTGAACCGAACCAGTTAGAAAAATCGGGTTGCACTTAACCCGCATATATTTTCAAAGATCTGGTTTTAATTATACCAATACCATATAAGTATCAACTAGAAAAACTATATCTTCCCTAATTCTTTTAAGGGTTCTAGCTCACACCATAACTTCAAATATCGTTTACAATCAATTAATATAAAGTGCATAAAAGATTTAGAAATCAACCACCTAAGAATATAGCGAGTACCTAATTCTATTTTGTATTTATGGGAAAATTGCACATGAAAAACTAAAAAGTACTAGTATAATAAATTTGAGGACCAAAATAGTCAACGTTATTTAATAGGGGCCATAAATTGCTGGGTTCGTGCCACCGTACATTTTCAATGCAATGTTCATTTCACCGTCGGTGACTCGTTGTAGCTTTCTTTCACATTACTTTTTTTTAACTTAAATTTCTCTCACATTACCTGAATACACCATAAATTTCATCGAATACCAAAAATTAATATTTCAAAAATATCACATTCCCAATTCTTTCAAAAATAATATTGAATTTTTTTTTTAAAAAAATATCACAAATTTAAGATTAAGTTTTAAAAATTTAGAATTAAAATTTTTGGGTTTATGTTAACTACATATTAATTTTGAAGAGTGAAGTTTGATTTTAAAGGTTTAGGGTTTGAATTTGAAATTTCAAAACTTTTAAGAAATTTTTGGTTTTTTTAACAAAAATATGTTTATAGTATTTTTGAAATAATTTAGAATTATATGATATTTATAAAACACACCTAATTTTTGTGTTATTTTTAAGAATATCGCAATTTTTTTTTTGAAAAATGTATGATTTTATAGTGAAAATTTAATTTAAGTCCAATATATGAAAAATAAACAATAAATTTGTGAGATAATAATGATTTTGATATATAATGTCCAATATATGGAAATAATAAATGCAAGATAATGTGGGATTAATCATTATAGGCATATCATATTTGTATTAACTTTATAGAAAAAAGCTAATTCTCTCTCAAAGTCTCTTGCACCGTCAAAAAAGTTTCTTAGATCTGTTTGAGTCCGGCGAGTGGTGGCTCTCTTAGCTATGCAAAGTTTGGGAAGGTTTCCGGTTTAAAGTTCAAGGTGGCTTTCTTCTCTCGGTATAAAGCGGTCTTCTTCTTCCGTTCGGCGGCGTTGGCGGAGTCTCTGGTCTGCGGTGCTTGTTAGGCGTCGGTTGTACTCTTAACGGGCTCAGATCCGCCATTCTTGGGACTATCGCTTCCTCATCGGATCAGGTTTGGTTGTGTCTTGTTTTTTGTCGGAGTTGGTAAGGGGTCTTACTGGTTCTGTTTTGCGTAGGCTTTTCTCCCTTCTTTATTTGGTTCCTCTACTGCTCCTTCATCTTGTATGGTGGTTCTTCAGGTTTAGTCCGGTTGGGGTGTCCTCACCAGTCTGGTCCTGGTTCGTCCATGAAACCGGAGCTCTGCTTCTTCCCCTTCGATAGAGTAAGCTCTTTAGTTTCTATTTTGTTGTTGGTTAGTGGTTAGGGTAACGTGGGCTTATTTTGGTTCGTCAGGTTGATGTATAGTTGTAGAAGTTGGTTTTGGTCCTCTTCTCGTTGGAGTTTTAGGCTGGTTTTTTCTTAGAGGTGGTTTTCTTTGGTCTTTGGTTTTCAGTTTTTTGGCTCATCTTGATTGTTGTGTGCGTATTAGCTCTAGTTTGTCTGTCGGTTCAATGATTTCTGAGACATTTTTTTTTTTGCAAATCAAAGCAGGAATCTCCATCATTTCCAGAGAATGCCATAGTCTTGTTCGCCATCTGAGTCGCCGTCCATCATGTGTGGAAATTTCTTTTGGCAACGTTTAAAAAACCTGCAGTAGTTAATAATTGGCTTTGCAATGGATCGTCAACAAACTCCGACATGATTCGAAGTAGATCTTTGTTTCTCTTTAAGCTTATCTTATTCTGGCTTTGTATTGTATTCTAAAAAAATCATTTTCAATCAGATGAAAAAAAAGAGTTTTTCTCTTTTAAAGGTGTCCACCTCATCAAAGTATTTAAATGACATAAATAATTTATATTCTATTTTGTAACTAATGAAACTATTAATTAGAGAGTTTTATTTCTTTGAAAAGTGTCCATCTCATCAAAAAAAAACATTATATAATTTAAATAAGAGGAATTTCTTAAAATACCATCAAAAGAAGTTCAAATTCTAAAAATACCACACACTCCGAAAAGTTCTAAAAATATCTCGAATGTTTCAAAAATAACACAAGCATAAAAAGTGATTTCCAAGGGTTTATAATTTAAAATTTTGGGTTTGGGTTCACTAAATAGACTTTAAGGTTTACTTTTAAAGAGGGTTTGGTTTTGTGGTTTTAGGGTTTAAATTTGAAGTTTTAAAGTTATTTCAAATTTTGTGGTATTTTTGGAACAAAAACATTTTTGTGGTATTTTTGAAAAAATGATATTTTGAAACATTTGGGAGTGTGTGGTATTTTTGGAATAAATCTAGTTTTTGGTGGTATTTTTGAGAATTCTCCTTTAAATTATTCATATACTACTTTTTAATTAATAAAAAGATATTAAATGACCTAGTTAACTCAGATATGATTATGTTATTATATCTAGTATATTTAAAGAAAATTTAAAACTATAACTAATTATGGAGTAATGCAGTTTTTTTTTTTTTTCTTTTGTTAAAATTTTACACAATTTAAACTCTACTTGGATAGACTCGACTGTGGATGCCTAATATCATTACTAGGGTCTAATACCCACTAGACTAGACTACACGACGTTTGGCTTATGGTATGGACTGATGTAGTTGGTAAATAAATGGTTAGATTTGGTGGTAAGTTTTTTTATTTATTTATTTATAAAAATTTATGTATTTTAATTTTAGATGTAGCACATTACAAAATTTAGCCCACACATGAAAGTAAAAACTAAGCTTGAGCATTTCGGGTAACGGATCGGATAATAGTGGGTAGGGGTCGGGTACGGGTAATTCGGGTATAGAAAACTAATACCCGAAGCATACCCGTAAAATTAAGGGTTGGGTAATAGCGGGTACGGTTCGGTTAAGGGTCGGGTCGGGTAGTTAAAATTAATACCCGTTTAATACCCGAACTCGTAATATATTTATATAAATTTGACTAATATGTGACTATGTGTATTAAAATTTTAAAATAGTATAACAATTGATTATATATTTATAAAAAAAGGTTTAGAAAATTGAATAAAATAGTAACAAAATTGAAAATATGATACAAAATAACCGATTATATAAGTTTTTTTAATGTTTATTAAATTATATATTTATTATAACACACAATTTATATTTATTTAGGAAGTTATTATCATTATAGTTAAGTTTCAAAATAATTTTATAAATTTAGTTATGTAAACGGGTAATTCGGATACCCAAATAATTACCCTTACCCGACCCTTACCTGACCCTTACCCGTTTAGAATTTTTTTCTTGATCCAAACGGGTAATTATCATTACCCGTACCCGACTTTTACCCGTAAATATGGGTCGGGTACATGGCGGGTTGGGTAACCCAATCCAAAATGCTCAGGCCTAGTAAAAACCCCATCCCATTTTAAATCAACCAAATCCAGATAGAAAAACCTCTTAGCCCAAACATTGGCCCAAACAAGAAAAAAGCCCAAGAAAGTAAACACTAGGAAAGTATATCTTTTTGTTATCCAAAATTCAAGCTATGTACAATTTTTTTTTTTAATAACATCGTTTTAACTTTAGTTAACTACAATAAAATTTTCATAAATTAATTTATTATAAAAAATTAACAGATCTCGCTAAAATTATAAGAAAAATGCTTATGTATATATATGGTTTTGAACCTTTG
>OVBE01000243.1:0-58238 GCA_900406425.1 Iberis pinnata
TATATATATATATATATATTTTTTTTTATCTAAATAGAAAATTTCTTCTAAGAAAAATGCTATTTATATATTTATAAATGTCGATATATATTTGAATATATGCTAAAGATGAATATGTGACTTAGTAGTTGTAATCTCTAATATTTTTTTAATTTTAATTCAGAAAATGAATTTAGTCATTCATAGTGCAAGTATCAAATTTCTCTCAAATAACATTTAAATTATTGGACCAGTCTATTTTGTCCACAGACAACAAAGAAAGAAGAAGAATGTTTATGCATGTCACAAAGCTCTTATAAACCTTCACACAAATTTACTTTATTGTCTTAACAGAAATTGGAAAGGTAAGCTTGTGCTAAAGAAAGACCAAGCTGAACTTGAGCCTCAGTGGTTAAGTGAAGATTGTCAGGTTTTAGAGGCAAACCTTTAGCATCTACACAGATCACATTAGATAGTTTTAGACCTAACTGTGCTTCTCTAACTTTATCTATGTATCCTCCTCCTGATGCTATAGCCACCTGATTCAACCAAACCAATAAGGTTAGCACTTAGCAATAGAAATCAAACCTAATGGTTTCAAAAAGACAACATCACTTGTAGAAATTGTTATTCACACTGTAAAGAGTAACTAGAGGATTGGGCATTTGGATATTCGGTTCTAGTCGGAAACGTTCGGTTTCGGTTCTTTAGATCCTAAATTTTAATACCTAATTGATACTTTACATTTTTTCGGTTCCGGTTCGGTTTATATTAGTTCCGAGTCAGTTTGGTTCTACACTCGAAAACCCAAAAATACCTGAAATATTTGATTACTAAATGGTTCCTAATCCGTTCCGAATAATATACACCCGAAAAAACCAAAAAACACCCGAAATTATAAGGTTATTTATATGGACGGTTCTTCCTTTTGGTTATCCGGTAACTGATACCCATGTTTCTTTGTCTCAAAATCCATCGGATAATTTAGATGGAAGTGAAACCGACCCAGAACCGTTTTTCAGTTTCAGTTCTTCGGTTCCGGTTTTTTTTTCCCAGTCATAAGATAAACAATTTGCATTATCACATAGAAGAAGACAATGCTCAAAAGCTGAAAAACGCAAAGATTCTTGCTAAAACAGTGATCAAATCATCAAATTTTCTAACACAAACTAGAAACTAAATCTACATTAGACATAGAGATGCTTCAATGAAGAATCAAGAATCAAAAATCAATCAGACTCAATTTCACACTAAAAAAATGAAGCAACATATAGTTGAATTTGAGAAAAGATAAAAACACTTATAAGACCTGAATTAGGGGTGAGCGTTCGGTTTTCAGTTCGGCCTCGGTTTGGATAATTCGGATAATTCGGTTAGGGACATATAGGAATCATTTGGTTAATTTAAAAAATCGGTTCGGATCCATTAGGGTTTGGATCGGTTTTTTCATTTTTATCAGAATCCGAAATGGAGCCGAAACTCCAAAATATTTGTAAGAAATCCAAATTATCCGAACAACTTAGCTAAAATCTAAGTCAATCGAATCAAAAATCCAAAATATTTGACAAAAACCCATAAATATCCTAGTTACTTTTCTAAAAAACTATTTTTTCTACCTAAAATCCTAACTATCCGATCACAGTTACATATATATATAGTCATACATATACGAATGTTTCGGTTTTTCGGATTGAAATACATAGGAACCGTTCGGTTTATGTGGAACAACTTTTCAATTTCAGTTTCGGTTTTTTCGTTTTGGTTTTGGTTCGGATTTCGGGTTTCGGTTTATATGCCAAGCCCTAACCTGAATAATAGGAAGAGAAGGGAGATTAAGATCTTGACGAAGATTCTTAATCAAACGGTCCATATTACTTCCATAACTTTCAGCATCGTTGATGTTCAACACATCACTCTCTCCTTGATACCAAAGCATCGCTTTAATCTCTCCGCCGTATTTTCTACTCTCTTCCGATCGTTTAATCATCGTCTCGTATAAATGACTCCCACGAGCCCATTCTTTAATCGCTGTTCCACCAGAAGCACAAGGTACAAGTCCAATTACACTTGAATCTGAATTTGAATTTGAATTTGAATTTGAATCGAGATGATTCTTCACGGTGTTTGCAAACGCCATTCCTGGACCTACGCCGCATATTTTCGCGGTGTCGATATCAAAGTGGAGTGGCTCTTGTGCTTTTTCCCATTTGAGATTTGAGCTTAGACGGAGAATTGAAGATTCGGATTTGCATTCTGGTGGAACGATTTGATCCCAAATCCAACGATTGTGGTGGTTATCCTTGATAACGCCGCCGCGTCCGGCCATATTGCTTTGACCGGAGAGAATGAAGATCTGATTTGGAGGTTGAATCTCAAGTGTCTTTGAGTCAGAAGTTGTAGATCCTTCTTCCATTTTTTTGGGTAGAAAAGCAAAAATCTGTAATTTGTTACAAGAATTGATCAACCACTGTATAAAATCACACTAGAGAAGAGTTGTTTGGTCTGTGATGAAATGAGATGAGGAGATGAACAAATGGAGAACTTTGGTTCGGTTTGTGTTGGTTTGTTCAAATTGTCAACACTTACAATAATTTTTCGGTGTAAAAAATGGGTTAATTTTATACAAAAAAATTATTTATAAAAAATGACTAAAGTTGATATGAAAACAAACAATTTTTTTTTCTGTCACATTTTAATCAATAAAAAATATATTGTAAAACATATACAAATGAACTTTTAAACATTTGTAAGAGGATCCCATGATCATCTGAGACGGACAATTGGGAATGGGGTTGATACGAAAGTCTAGGTGGACAACTGGATCTCATGATCATCTCCGAACCCCGAGTACAATACTTTTACCTATTGATGATCCTGATCTAAGGAACCCCGAGTACAGTACTTTTACCCATTGATGATCCTGATCTAAGGGTGCGATCCCTCTTAAAAGACGACGAATAATCAGTTGCTTAAGAAATTATTTTCTAAGGATATTAATCCCAAAATCCTGAGCTTACAACCATCACGACAGCAGGAGGATGGTTATTGCTGGCATTTCATTATAACAAGTTCTTATACAGTTAAATTGTTTCCCAATTACCATCGGTCAAATCTTAAAGGAAGAAGTCTGGAATTGTCAGGCACCACCGAAGTTAAAGCACTTTCTATGGCAAGTACTTTCTGGAGCAGTAATTGTTAATCTGCAGTTATCAAAGAAGAACTTAAGAATTGACCGTTTGTGTACTCGGTGTGGTGATGTAGAGGAAACAGTTAACCACGCAATATTCACATGTCCTCCGGCTTACCAAGTTTGGTCTTTATCCCCAATTCCGTCTGGCACAAATGTTTTCCAACATCTAGATTGCTTAAGAACGTCCAGTATTTATACTCTCCGGCAAACTCAGCAAACGTTACTCTCCCAACAAGGGATATCTTTCTATGGATAATGTGGTTTAACTGTAAAGCACGAAATGATAAATTGTTCAACAAGAGAATTTGGGATCCACCAGATATATTAACACTAGCCTCAAAGGAAGCCTCAAACTTGAGTTACGCTCATAATAAGGCAGAATTGGCTCACAAAGGGGTTGTGGATCACATACCCCAAATGAGGGCTCCTAACTTACAACATCAAGGGAGTAGTGTTTTATTGATGGCTCTTGGATCAAGAATGGTCCGATCTGTGGGTTAGGTTGGATCATGAAGAATGCATCAGGGAATGCCATTGTCACGGGCTTCAGAGGAATATATCGGGCAATTTCTCCACTCCATGTGGAGCTTCAAAGCTTGATTTGGACTATGCAGAGTTTGCTCAAATTGGATTGCCAGTGTCGAACTTTCTACACAAATTCAAAAGAGCTCCTAACTATGCTTTCATCCCCCGCGGATTGGCCGGTATTTACCTCGGAATTGAAGGATAACAACTACAGACGCAGCTACTCGGAGACTAATTTCCACTACTGCCCGCGATCATACAATCTACATGCAGATCTTCTTGCTCGCGAAGCTTGGAAAAGAAATCGAAGTTCCACTTTTATAGGCTCTAGCTTACCGTCGTGGTTTCGACGAAAAGTGTCTGTTACTTTTTAGTAGTTTTTTTATTTGATGTAATTTGTGACAAAAAAACATTTGTAAGAGGATTTTACATTCTTCTTTTTGGTTTGGAACCTTTAAATATGTGTGTTTTATTTAGTATCTACTAATAGGTTGTTCCCAGTCCAAAACCAGCGATAATGAGAAAAGACCAATGTTTGAAAATCATATATTCAAATGACACTTAAAAACATGATCATCTACTCATATTACATGTTTTGTCTTGTGCATGTAAAAAAGAAAACGTATTTCAACTCAGAATCTAACTTGTTTAAGAAAAACAAGTCAGGCTAAGAATTTGCCTTTTAATTTATGAAACAATAAAAAGGCTAGTGAAGTAAGTTCACATACTTTAAAATCACCAATATAGCCATAACACTTTAATCAGGCTTTACATAAATAAATATTTATGGAACATCCTTAAAAATAGAAGTATCTAGTTCACTTAGAAGATTTGGTGTTTGATCCAAATAGGATTACAATCTGATCATCTTCGAGTTTCTGCAACAATTAGTAAAATCATACTATGCAATGAAGGAAAAATAGTTGAGTCTGATAGCTTTAGAATGTGTCTTATCATCATCATCATGCTGTGGTTGGCTAAGCTGAAGATGAACAAGTTCACTTGAGTTATCTCTCATGTCTAGACCATTTGTGAAAAGAGAATCTTTCTCTGCGATTTTCGCAACCTCAACCTCTGAAACCTGAAAGCAAATACAAATGTGTTAATAGCTTATTTAAAGGATTGTTAAGTCTCACTCTCAAAACTCAAGATACCTTTTTATGTAATTCCATATTATGTTGATGCACTAGATTCACTTTCTTGTGTAAGTCTAAATTCTGTTGGTGCATGAGATTACCCTACAAACAAGAATTACCATTGTACTTACTAACAATATGGACATGTCTAATTGCTATAAATTGGTAATTAGAGTCTCACCTCGCGGTTGAGTTCTTGTATCTCTTCGATTAACATTTGATCCTACAAACATCAATCAAAGATAAGAGTAAACAACCATTTACAGGACTTGTTTTGTTATAAGCATCAAAACCTTTTTCATTCGTATGTCTCGAAGACTCAATTCAAGCTGATTTTCCAATTTCTGTAAATCTTCTACACTTAATCCTGAGAGCTCTTCTCCCATCATTTGCCTGTCAAAGTAACAAGCTTTGTTATCAAATTGCATTTCATTATATCAGTCTCTGTTCTAGTTGTTACTATTGAGAGTGTTTGAAGAACTCAAGAGAATGCAAAACATACCTGTGGGTTTCTTGCAAGTTGTGTAGCTCTCGTTTTAGAATCTCAGCCTCCTTTTGCAAAGACTAATATATACCAAAAATGTTTTTTCAGGAGAGTGAAAGTGAGAAAACAAGTGTTTTTGGATTAATATGTCATCAAGTTTAGGAAGGTAAGGTCTGCAAATCTAATATGAAACCAGGATCAGTTTGAGAGGAGTTAAAAAGTTGAAATATGCTAGTGAAATTGTAAAAGGCTTAACATTATCTTTTTGAGTATGTTACTTGTTTTCTCTGTTCATTATTCATTTTCAGAACCATGTCCCTGATTTACTCATTGAAATCCATAGAGGAGTAACAAAAAATGAACCAGAAAAAGGAGTACCATGATTTCTGAAGCTGAGTTATTTTCCAAAGTGGTATCCTCTTTGGCATCACTGTATCTCTCTATTACAGATTTCATGCTGCCAAAAGAAAGAAGGTAGTTGTAAATATGCAGGTATTGTTAATAGGTAAGGTAACCCAAGCAACATCCACTATAACATTTCTCCTTATATAAAAATTTAAGCTACCCTAAGCCATCTTTCCCTACATGAAACAAGATTCTCTGCACCCAAAATATAGATTTTCCATAGTCATATTGTAACATGATATATGAAGCTTAATGATAAAAAATGATGTGGCCAACTCTAATCCATAAACCCGAGAATAGATATTATTGTCATTAGCTTGCAAGTAATGATTTTGCTATATGTATTAGTGAGCCAAAAGTGTGAAGGACCCTTTAACACCATTGCTTCTCAAATTAATGTAATCTTATTCTAAGTCCGTGATCTCTTGGAACCATAAACTCCTCTGAGTGTAACACTTCTGTCAAATTCTATTCAACCTTTTATTGATATAGATAATGATGTAAACATAACTTATAGATTCAAATAAAGCATTGGACGAACTCCTAAAGTATAGATTAGAAGAGATTGATGATATAATATTTCTAACAATCTACAAACTGTTTTAAAAAGGAAAGACAATGCTACTATATATGACTAAACAATGACCAAGTTGAATATAAAGTAGTGATTTCGTTTCCTAATTAGATAATTAAATAAACAAACTTGACAACGAATTCAGAAATGATTCCTTCCACTAGCGTATTACTATATTTAACAATTGATTAGTGCAGCTAATTATAGGTATATCAACCCACCAAGTTGCTAATAAAGAAAAAAAAAGGAATAGTGAAAAGTGATGATTCTTTCCAACCTAACCAAGAAAACATAAGAACAAAAGTAGATACAATCAAGAAAGTTTTAGAGTTTCTTTTCTTCTGTCTTGCTAACCACAAACTACTCTCTACCTCTTTATACTCTAAAACAAAAATACCAAATTTAGTATGATTCAAGAAACACTACAAGTACTTGATGATCTAAGCTTCACAGAAACTTCCTCAAATCTCTTTAAACTTATCTAATTTCTTATAATCAACATCTACTTTTATCCTGTCCTGCATCTTATTAACATCTTATAGATCACATATCTCATATTCCTTTACAAAACCTACAATCTATGTACATAATCACATCCATATAGTGAAGTCAACCAATCAAATGATCTACAAAGTTTTCAGCCATTGTCACAATCTATGTATCTAAATCATCTTCAAGGATTTTGCACAAATCCATTAGAAATACTATAGATTTTGAAACACCTTTTGTAGTCAAAAAGCTAATACAAAGTCAAAAAGTCAACGAAAAGAGAGAAAGAAGAGGAACCTGGAGCTGGATAAATCGTAGAGCCTTCCCGTGCTAGAGAAGATGATTACACCAATTTCAGCATCACAAAGAATAGCTAACTCTTTAGCTTTCTTCAACAATCCATTTCTTCGCTTCGAGAAAGTAACTTGACGGCTTGTAGAGTTATCAATCCTCTTAATCGCGATCTTTCCCCTTCCCATATCTCTTTTAATCAAATCCACAACAACAAAATCAAGAGCGAAAAAATACAAAATCTAAAAATCTAAGAAAGAAACAGATCGCGAAAGATCTGCTTTGAGGAAGAAGAAGAAGCAAATGGAAATAGAAAGAGAAAGAGTTACGAAAATGGAAAGAAAATGCACATTTGGTAATTTAGGAATTTAGTGGGCTAAAAGTCTTCTTACTATATACATCACTTGTTAGTTATATATATTTTTGACACGTGTCACTATATTATAGGAGGATTGTATTTTATTGTTAATAATTCTAAATCTAGAATTAATCTATTTTCTAAAAAGAGGATGTTAAGGATATATTTATATAATGACAACCAAAAAAAAGCATATATTTATATAATTCAGTTAAAAGAAGGAAAAAAAAACTTTATTCGAAATTCAAGTAAAAAAGGCTTTGATTCTGGGCCTATTTTCTCCATCTTTCTCCAAACTCTTATTTTAAATATGATTTTAGCACAAACTATTATAGGCCTATGGGCTTATGCCCCCCATGTGTTCAAAATAATGGCTATTTTTTTAACACACTTTATTATAATAAAGATTAACTTAATGATTTTTTTTTGTTAATGGTTTTACTTTTATATACAATAAGAAATTACAATAGCCCAGCATTGAAATAATAAGCCAGCCCAAGTGTTTGAAAAGAAGATAGCCCAACTATAATTAAAACATATATGATAACTGTTGAGAAGATAACCCAAGTTAGTACAGTCCAACGATTTTCCAGACGATAGTTGTTGAGATAGTAATGAGCCATTGATGAAGTAGATGAAAGGACAGAGAGTGGTCCAAAGTCAATGGAGGATTCACGAAAAGAACAGTCAGTGGAGGATTCACGAAAAGAGCAGTCATGAGATTATATGCTGCACGATTGGAGATGGAGACGAGGAGAGCCAAATTTGCATAAGGGAAGACGCTCTTGATGGATTTTGGGTTCTAAATGTTGAGATTTTGTTTTTGATAGTGATGTGAAGCTCAGAGAGTAGTCGGTCCTGATTTCTATAGTGCTGACGGTGGATTCTGTTATTTCTTTCTGTCCAAAGCAGGTAAATCGAGCATTGCCAAGAGAGACATGCGAGGTAGCGGGTAGATCTTGTGCCATTCAACGATTTTAGTTACTGCATGTTGTCTTCCCATTGCCTAGAAGGAGTAAGCCCTGAACGTACAACAACAATAGACCAAAATGTCCATGAGTAATGGCATTCAAAGAAGATGTGATTCCTGAACTCCAACTCCAAATTACATAGGGAACATAAAGGTGATGTGATCAAACCCCAACTTATAATTCTGTCTTTAGTAGGACATCTGTTCAAAATAAATAGCCATGTTATGAACTTATGCTTAGGGATCCCACCCTTTAACCAAACTAGATCTTCCCAATAAATATGCGGTTGTTGAGTAGACTTCCTTAGAAATGTGTAGAGCTGCGAATTTGTTACAGAGCTAACCGTCTAGCCCGATATTTCCCATTCATAAAAGTCTTCGGTGTTATCAATTGAATCTGTTAAGCAAAGGGTAGACATATATGAATATAACTGGACAGTTGCCTCATCTCTAGCAGGTGGAAGAACCCAATGGATGCCATTCCATAGTGAACTGAGAAGAGCACCAGAGTGAATTCCCAGCCTAGTAGATTGAGTGCCAAATAAGAATTCTTTGAGATTACTAAAAGGTGACCAGTTTGAAGACCAAAAGGTACAACTTTTACCATTCATGACTCTCAATTTTAGCATAGGAAAAACCACAGTTTTCTGCTTGAGAATTTTATTGACCATCCAAGAGAAACTTGGTCTCTGGTTTATGATCCAATAATTACTTAGAGAACCTTTAAGAACTCCAGAACGAAACCAAGCCACCCAAATAGAGCAAGAATGAAAGAAAATCAGCCAGATTAGTTTCAATAAACATGCTTTGTTCCATAGAACCATATTACGAATGCCTAAACCCTCTTCCTGCTTTGGTTAACACACAGTATCCCACGTTACTCTTGAAGAGTGATGTCCCTCTAGGCTTCCTTTCCAAAGGTAAGCACCACATAAAGAATTGATCTTATTTATACACTCTTTTGGCAGAATAAATGAGGAGCACCAGAATTGTGTTATTCCAGCAATAACTGAGTTAATAGAAGTTAATCTTCCAGCAAATGACATAACTTTAGAAGACCAGGATGTGATCCGAGAGGTAATTTTTTGTATTAACGCCTCACAGTTTTCCATAGATAGTTTCTTTGAATCTAGAGGAACCCTTAAGTAACGAATGGGAAGAGTCCCATATGGGATGCTTGTACTGAAAGAGATTAGCTCGATTTCTACATGTGAGAGTCCGGAGCTAAAGAAAGATGATTTTGCTCGGCTAATGGAGAAACTTGTAATACTCTCAAATTGATGCAGGACTTGAAGAATTTGCTGGATAGCTGAAAGAGAACCCCCAAAAAAGATTAAAAGGTCGTCTACAAAGCACAAATGGGTAAGCTTTAACTTTTTGCATCTATACTGATAGTTAAAGCGTCCTGTCGAGGCTGCCTCATTTAGCATAGCTGAAAGATAATTCATTACCAACACGAAGAGATATGGTGATAAAGGATCACCCTGTCTCAAACCCCTTTTGCCCTTAAAATAACCATGAACCAATCCATGGTAACCCATTGTGAAGTTTGAGTTACAAATGCAAGCTTCTAGCAAAGCTAAGAAATGGTCTTGGATGTTTAGTGCTTTAAGACTTGCGAAAATAAATTCCCACCTGACAGTGTCAAAAGCTTTAGCCACATCAAATTTTAGAGTGATCTGCTTCCTTGAGGTTGATTTGTGATAACCATGCACTAGATTTGCAGCAATTAAGGTATTTTCCAGGATTAATCTGTCCTTTATAAAAGCTGTTTGGTTAGGAAGAATGACTTATGAGAGGATTGGCTTCAGTCTCTTTACTACGACTTTGGAGATAAGCTTATAAAGAGTATTCATGAAAGAAATTGGCCTATAATAAGTTAAAGCAGAAGCCCCCTGAAATTTAGGAATCAAAGTCAAAATTGTAGAGTTAGCAAAATCTGGTAGAAATCCATTATTAAAGAAACCCTTTATAGCAGATAAGACATCACTGCCTACAACCGGCCATGCTGCTTTATAGAATCCAGTAATTAGACCATCAAGTCCTGATGACTTTGAGGGATTGAGCTGAAATAATTGAGTCTGAATCTCTTTTGAGTCTGGCTTGGAAAGCATGATTCTTTTTTGAGCATCAGAACAAGTGAACTGAATTAGTGACCTCAAAATATTATCAGAAAAGGAGCATCTAGGCAAAAGAGTTGGTGCCAAAATAGCCTGGAAGTGATTAATTGCAAGATCACTCATAACAGCCGGATCAGATACAAGGGTTCCATCAAGTAGAGCAAATGACCGAATTGCATTGTAACTAGTTCTCACTTTTAAGGTCATGTGGAAAAAGTTAGAATTAAAATCACCTTCCTTTAGCCAATTGATCCTTGATTTCTGCTTTAGGAAACTTTCTTCTATAACGCGAAGCTTAGTCCATCGTTCAAAGTTTTCTCTTTCAGTTTGAAAAGTTGCAGGTGAAGGGTTCTGTAAAGCTAAAGACTGAGACCTTAGGAGACAATCATGTGCTTCAGACACTCTTACTTGACAATAGAACTCTCTGTATCGTGTATATTCTACAACACATGATGGTAGGTAATACATGGACACAACATATAGTAGCATGTATAATTTCTACAGTAAATCGTTTCGAAATTGATGATGCTAAAGGTGCCATGTTAAGCGTCTTTTGAGATTTTAAAATTTGAAAGAAAGCCTATTGTGATAACAATATAGATATTATTGTTAAGATTGTATAGTATCTGATATTCTTGTTAAGTAGACATTATTGTTGTAAAGTCTCTACAAACAACTTGTAATCTCTTCTCTAATGAATCAAGTCGATTGAGATTAAAACATCTACATGGTATCAGAGACTTTTTCAATCGATCCTTGAATAAAAAAATTCATAATCTTTAAAAATGTCAGAGACAGGTGTCTCGCCTTATACCTTAGCTGCTTCAGATAATCATGGATCACTTATCACCTCTGTTCAGTTGAATGTAGACAATTACAACGAATGGTCTTCTGAGATGATGAATGCTTTACAAGCAAAACGAAAACTAGGCTTCATCAATGGCACGTTGAAGAGGCCTGCTTCGGATCATAGTGATTATGATGATTGGCTCACGGTGAACTCCATGCTAGTTGGATGGATTCGTGCATCAATAGAGTCAAAAGTGAGATCAACAATCTCATATATTACCGAAGCCTATCAGTTATGGGTCGATCTCAAAAAGCGTTTCTCTGCTGGTAATGGGGTACGTGGTCATCAATTAAAAACAGAGATTGCTATGTGTAGAAAATAAGGGAAATCGATGATGGATTTCTTTGGCAAATTATCAAGCTTGTGGGAGGAGTTACAAGCTTATCAAACGATTTCAACCTGCACATGTAGTGCAACCTCTGATTTTTCGAAAGAAAGAGACCAAGAGAAGGTCCACCAATTTATAATGGGCCTTGATGATGTCCGGTTTGGGAGTTTATGCTCTCAAATTATTGCAATGGATCCTTTACCCGACGTGTGTGAAGTGTATTCTAGGGTTATTCGCGAAGAACAACGCCTTGAAGCTTCTCGGGAAAAAGAGCAGCACGTAGCTGCCGTGGGATTCATGGCTCGAAGAGAGCCGACTATGTCTTCTCGATCTCATGAAACAGAGACTGGTGTTCCAGCTCAATTTTAAAATCCCGACAGTCTTGTTCTCACTGTGGACGAGCTGGTCATGACAAGAAAGAGTGCTGGCAATTGGTGGGTTTTCCGGATTGGTGGCATGAGGGAGCTGAGAAGAATCGCGGACAGTCACAGAACCACGGCAGAGGAAATTGCAGATCGCATCAAGGTGCCTTCCCAGCTCTGGTCAAGGCTTATGCAACGAGTGCCAATGACTCGTCTTTTCCAAGCTTTACCGGCGAACAGTGGCAATCTTTGAGTCATATGGTTCAGGAGAAGATGAATACTGGCCAGAATGATAAGTTATCCGGTAAGATTGTGTTGAACAATATAATTCTTGACTCTGGAGCGTCTCATCACATGACGGGTAACTTACATTTGATGTCAAATATTCGCCATATAGCAACATCTTCTGTTGCATTTGCCGATGGCAGTAAGACTAATGCCATAAGTCTTGGTTCTTTTAATCTCACTCCTACTGTTGTCTTACCGGATATGCTTTATGTCCCATCCTTGAATTGCACCTTGCTGTCATTGTCCAAGCTGCTTAAAGAGATTCGATGTCTTGCTGTGTTTTCTGACTCAATGTGCTTATTGCAGGACCGTATCTCGAAGACAGTGATTGGCACCAGTGAGGAACGTGATGGGGTTTATGTCGTCAAGGATCTGGTTGTGGCGACAGTAAACAAGGCAGTGAGTGATTCAAGTTTAGTTTTATGGCACCAGCGTTTGGGGCACCCGTCTTTTAAAGTTGTTCCGAGTTTACCGTTCTTAAAGAATTTGTCTCAGTGTTCTATTTCTTGTTCATGTGACATTTTCTTTCAAGCTAAACAAACCTGTGAGGTGTTTTATGAAAGTTCGAATAAATCAAAGGATGTTTTCTCTCTTATTCATGTTGATGTATGGGGACCATATCGTGTACCGGCTTCATGTGGTGCTGTTTACTTCCTCATAATTGTAGATGATTTTTCTCGCGCAGTATGGACCTACTTGCTGCTGGAAAAATATGAAGTTAAACGCACTTTGATTAATTTTGTTGCATATGCCGATAAACAATTTAGTAAACCGGTTCGGATGGTTCGAAGTGACAATGGAACGAAATTTATGTGTCTCTCTTCCTTCTTTCGTGACAATGGAATTGTCCATCAAACATCGTGTGTTTACACACCTCAGCAAAATGGATGGGTCGAGCGCAAGCATCGACACATTTTGAATGTGTCGCGTGCTTTACTGTTTCAAGCGAATCTTCCTATTCGGTTTTGGGGGGAAGCTGTTTTAACAGCTGCATTCTTGATAAATCGAACTCATTCATTTATTCATCATGGTAAAACACCTTATGAGGTTTTGTTCGGTGTTGCTCCTGATTTTCAGATGTTACGAGTTTTTGGTTCGATGGGATTTGCTCATCGGTTAACTCGTGATAAAGACAAGTCTGCACTTCGAGTGGTTCGTTATATTAAAGGGGCACCGGGTCAAGGTATTATGCTCTCTTCTACATTTGATTTGTCATTGTCCGTGTATTGTGACTCCGATTGGGCTTCGTTTCCTCTTACTCGTTGGTTGCTTAGTGCCTATGTCGTGTTCTTTGGTGATTCTCCTATCAGTTGGAAGACGAAGAAACAAAACACGGTTTCTCATTCTTCGGCTGAAGCTGAATACAGAGCTATGGCAATGGCTTTGAGAGAAGTTAAGTGGATTCGTAAACTTCTTGCTGAAGTTGGTGTCGATATATCTCTTCCTGCTCGTATATTTTGTTATAACAAAGCTGCCTTACATATTGCGACGAATCCGGTCTTTCATGAACGCACAAAACACATAGAGTCGGATTGTCATGCAGTTCGGGATGCCGTTACTGAGGGTCTTCTTGTTACTTCGTACGTTCATACATTGTTGCAGTTAGCTGATGTTTTAACTAAACCTCTTCCGCGCGATCAGTTTCAGAGTTTGCTCTCCAAGCTGGGAGTTCAGGATCTTCACTCTCCACCTTGAGGGGGAGTATTGTGATAACAATATAGATATTATTGTTAAGATTGTATAGTATCTGATATTCTTGTTAAGTAGACATTATTGTTGTAAAGTCTCTACAAATAGCTTGTAATCTCTCTCTAATGAATCAAGTCGATTGAGATTAAAACATCTACAAAGCCAGGTACACACTACACAAGTGAAGACCCAAACAATTACTTAATATACATTTTCATTTTTGAAACTAATAAAGAGAAGGTAGAGTTTTGTTATGAATGAAACACAACAAAATATCAAATATCTAGCTAACATTAACTTAATACGTAGACAAGGATGATGAAGATGTTACAGTGAGAATGAACATGGTTGTTATGCAATTTCAACTCAAAGCTAACACAAAGGAGCTTTGCTTGGATCGGGTAAGAGTAGAACCCAACCCGAAGCACCCGATGAACACACTCACATACTGTCTTATCCAACGTTCAGCACCACATTCAGTTAAGTGAGTGGCAATAGAAGATTCAGTTAGACATGTAGCTGGTTCTGTTGACTCTTGAAAACCAGCACCACAGTTTCCTTTTCCCAATTTTACCTAAGCTTATGAAAGATATTTCAATTAGCAGAATTAAGAAAGGTGAGATGCTCTGAAGTAGACACATTTCAAGAAAACAAAATGGAAAGGGAGAATGACTGGCTAACCTAAAACAAGAGAGAGAGGAGTAGTAAGCCGGAGAAGACAAAGAAAAAGAGGAAGCTGTAATGGGAGAAAATATTCTTAAGAAAATTAGTAAAGTATATATTGATTTTCTTGTGGATTGGTATCAAGAATAGTCAAAGTAAGACCATCATTTGGTAGACTAATAAAAAAAATAGCAGTCATTAGAATTATTTAATTGATATTATAATTGTCTATATTAAAAGTTATGTGTATATCTCTAAATGCATTTAAATTTCTTATGACTCTTTAAATTCAAGAATTGCATAATCTTCCGAATTTAATATCAGTTGTGAAGCATCAAACGCATTAGAGATACTCTTAACATCTTCATATAAATATATACAATAGAAGTTAGATAAGTATTTTACATTATCATAAACAGTGATATTAAAACGAATGTTAAATTGCTTTAAAATGAGTTATTAAATTACTGTGATAGTCTTTTATTTTAGCAAACCTGATGAGGTAAATAACCATCTTATTTTTTAGTCTTCACATGCTTTGTAAACACGTTCAGCGTATGATATTCATAATATACAATAAATGCGATCACCACTATTTATATACAAAATAGTATAATCGATTATCAAGAAATTTGTAGTAAATTTGATTTTAGTATATAGACAAACATACTTTTCATTTCGTAATTCAATGAGAAGTTTCTTAGTTGGCTTGTTGAATTATTGATTCCATTTTTCCCACATTCACAATATGACTACGATGTCTGCATAAAAAAAATAGAATGAATTTGGTCAAATTATTCTTGACATAATATATAATTTTAGTATTTGTATAAAACATATATAAATTTTGACGTGATGATACAAAATTTCATTTATACATTAAAAAGTTATTTAAAAATATCTAAGAAATACCAATTAAGATGTTCTTATTTAACTCTCCATAAAGGATATCATGAAACTTGACTAATGACAAAAAATTATCATTTGTAGTGACATTGCTTTCTTTAACGATTGTGGTTGGCAACAAACTCAATTTATATGCATGACTTGTTGGCCTGAATGGTCCGTTTGCATGATTGACTTTAAAATTCTCTAAAGAATTTTCATTCTCCTTCTTTCAATATCTTCTGAAAACGCATAACATCTTCTTTTTTTATTGAAGCATGAATTTTGTCCCCCCTATATAAAAGTGTGTTGAGTTGATTAACAATTTTGTTAAGATTTTGTTAATTAGTTCCATCAAATCTTCTATTTAGTTAAGATTTCACAATTTTATAACATGTTGAGTTGATTAACCAATCACAAAGAATGTTTGACTCATATATTGTAGTAATAATAATAAGATAATAATTATTTTTAAGATATATTTTATAATGGCAAATCATGTAATATTTTATTCAACCTAAGACTATTTTCTCAAAAGAATGCTTAAATAATACTCCATCCGTTTTGAATTACTTGTCGTTTTAGAATTTTGCACACATATTAAAAAACTCTATTTTCTATAAAAACACCATTAAATGTTCTAAATCAACCAATAAAAAAAATCCAACAATTATTCTATTGGCCAAAAAAGTCAAATTCATTTAATTTCTGCATTAAAAACCTAAAACGACACATATTTTGGAATGAAAATTTTTTTCCAGAACAACAATTAATCTGAAACAGAGGGAGTAGATAGATGCATTTATTATAACTGGTATTATTGTAAACTCTTTGAACTTCCAGATATTGTGGAAGTCTAAACTCTAGTTTTCATAAATACGAAAAAAATGAAAAAACAATACTATAAGTTTGAATAAAGATCTATAATGTCGAATTCACGTTTAACCATAACATGCTTTTGTCCCACACGTCACACTCTTATAAATCTTCCTCTTTTTATAAGCGTATTTAGTATTTTACATTAGTCAAAATTATTAGAAATGTAATCGCATACAATTTTTTTTAATATATGTGAAAAACTTAAAATATCACTGTAAAATGTTGAAAATGTAATTGCTACAAGTTTTTTTTTTATTATAGGTAAAAAACTCAAAACAACTATATTCGATCAACTAAAAACGAAAAGAGTATGTTTAGCTGTTTTAGCACTTGATTTTTTGTTTTTTTGTTAAATACTTAATATTACATAATGGAGTAGAATAATATTGAGGAGTTCCTTTAAATAGAACTAACAGATTCAAATTCTAAAATACTACACACTCTCAAATGTTCTAAAAATATTATTAAATTATTTTTTCTAAAAATACTACAAACGTAAAACGTGAGTTTTAAGGGTTTAAAATTTAAAATTTTGGGTTTAGATTCACTAAATAGAATTTAAAGTTTAG
Source organism: Iberis pinnata (assembly GCA_900406425.1). Taxonomy (NCBI): domain Eukaryota; kingdom Viridiplantae; phylum Streptophyta; class Magnoliopsida; order Brassicales; family Brassicaceae; genus Iberis; species Iberis pinnata. The sequence goes on from OVBE01000243.1 coordinate 17,035, forward strand.
TTTTGAAGAGGATAAAAGTTTGGTTTTTGGAGTTTAGGGTTTAAATTTGAAAATTTAAAGCTAATTTAATTTTTTTTTTTGTATTTTTTGAATAAAACAATTTTTTTGTATTTTTGGAAAAGTTATAGTATTTTGGAAATAAATTAAAAGTGTGTGCTATTTTGGAATAGATCCATTTTTTGTGGTATTTTTGAAAATGCCCCTAAAATATTTAGGTGTCTCTATTATTCCTAGTGGAAACTCTTTTCTTAAATTTTTGATGTTTCTTTACTTCTATACACAAATATACTACTATAATATTGAAAGATTATTATTTTAATTAGGTTATGAGATTTAACAATGTAACTAAAAAAGGTTAAGCTCATGTTACTTGACAATGTTTTAGTTTTTCGGAATTTTGAAGGAAATAAATACGAATTTCACGGACATGAGTAAAGATAGTTGCATCTTTTCTCACATTTATCTTGCGTGATGAGTTTAAAACTATTTTATTAAAGAAAACGCAAACATGTATTAATTAATAGCTTAACCATAAAATGCATATTTATCTTCTAAAACGCAAACTATTTTATGCAGGTCTAAACCATAACATGCTAGCTAGTTAATTAGCTCAAGTTCTAATATATATATAAAAAAAAAACATACATTTGCCGATTACCAGAATCGGTTTTTGTTCTAGTGAACATAGACAGGTCAGGTTCAGGAATAAAGCTCATAAAGCGTTTCGTGTCAAAGTTTATATAAATGTTGAGATGCCAAATTTATTAGAAACGATTTAGTACCGTTGTTTAATACATCAATTTTAACTTTGTAGGTCTGATTCGGTTCTTCCCATTTCATATTTGAGGGCATAAAATAATACACTTTAGATGCTATTTAAATCTAGACCAGCACTGGAAATAGGTTGAATGCTTTGTATAACTTAACAATTGTGATATGTTAGTGCTTGATATCATGGCGCGTGTTCGAGTTCCTTCGGTGGATTAGTAGATAGTAAATATTTGTTGACAAAAAATACCCATTCATCCTTAATTTCAAATTCATAACAGAAAATATATTTTGATAAATCATGCATTTAATTTATTTACCATCTAATAAATCAATAGACAGCAATATATAAAATAGTTTGATACGAAAAATGACATTAGTTAAATATTTATATATGTATTCTTTTTTTTTACAGAAGTTTAACTTCACATAACTGCATTTTTTGTAATATAAAACTTTTATTATTGTTCGAAATTTATCGATTTTTTCTAGCTCTGGTGGTAAAGGGCTCATAACTGTGAGTTCCGCCACCTGGGTTCGAATCCCGGTTATAGTCAATTAACATGGAGTGAATTTTTGCAGCCTTCTTGGATACCCTTAACGACTGCGGAGTCTTTCGAAGTTCTGGATATCGTCATAAAAAAAAAAAATTATGGATTGGACTTAAATGTACAATCAAAAGAGAGTTAACTTTCTAATGCATAACTTGAAAATGTCGGTTTATGTCATTATCCAAACATCACAATTTCACAAGGAAAAAAACTAATGTGATTGTTTATTTATTTATGTGTTATATACATTTATTACATGAAAACTCTCTCTAACTATATCTTCTTTGTATGTCTCTTCTCTCTTACTCAATCAACTTCTATAAATCCAAGACAAGTCATAACAAACAAGTATCACACTTAAGAGTTTAAAGGCAAAAACAAAGGTTATATATACACCATGCAACTAAAAATGAATTCTTCAATGAGGAATTTTAAAATGTTTCTCAACAACTTCATGATCCATCGCTTCAAACTTTGTTTCATCTCATTGATAATTGTCATATACATGAAAACTTCTCATCTTTCAACAAAAGATCTTCAAAACTCTTACTTCTACTTACAAAACAACTTCACAACTCTTACCATATTCTCCATATCTCTTTTCCTTGCTTCAACACTTTACATCATTACAAGACCAAAACCAGTTTACCTCATAGACTTTTGTTGCTATCTCCCACCATCTCATCTTAAAGCAAGCATTCAAAAGATCATGTACCATGTAAGAATTATAAGAGAATCAGGCATGTGGTTAGAGAAAGAAGAGAATGATTACTTGATGGATTTTATTGAGAAGATTCTTGAACGTTCTGGTTTAGGTCAAGAAACTTATGTACCAGAAGGTCTTCATTGTTTACCATTAGAACAAACTATGGCTGCTTCACGTAAAGAAACTCAAGAAGTTATATTAGGAGCAGTTGATAATCTTTTTAGAAACACTAAGATTAGTCCTAATGATATAGGTATATTAGTAGTGAATTCAAGTACTTTTAATCCAACTCCTTCTTTATCAAGTATTATAGTTAATAAATATAAACTAAGAGATGATATAAAAAGTTTAAATCTTGGTGGTATGGGTTGTAGTGCTGGTGTTATAGCTATAGATGTAGCTAAAAGTTTATTACAAGTTCATAGAAACACTTATGCTTTAGTTGTTAGTACAGAGAACATAACTCAAAACTTGTACTTAGGTAATAACAAATCAATGTTAGTTACAAATTGTTTGTTTAGAGTAGGTGGATCAGCTGTTTTGCTTTCTAACTTGTCTAAAGACCGAAATCGCGCAAAATATGAACTTATTCATACGGTTAGGGTCCATACCGGAGCAGATGATAAATCTTATGGTTGTGCAACTCAAGAAGAAGATGAAGATGGTGTAGTTGGTGTTTCTTTGTCTAAAGATCTACCAATAGTAGCTGCAAGAACCTTAAAGATTAATATAGCTACTTTAGGTCCACTTGTTCTTCCTATAAGTGAGAAGCTTCTTTTCTTTATAACATTTGTTAGAAAGAAGTTTTTCAACCCTAAGATTAAGCATTACATGCCTGATTTTAAGTTAGCTTTTGAGCATTTTTGTATTCATGCTGGTGGTAGAGCACTTATAGATGAGTTAGAGAAGAATCTTCATTTATCTTCATTACATGTTGAAGCATCAAGAGTGACATTACATAGGTTTGGTAATACTTCTTCAAGTTCAATTTGGTATGAGTTGGCTTATATTGAAGCTAAAGGAAGGATGAAGAAAGGAGATAGGATTTGGCAAATTGCATTAGGATCAGGTTTTAAGTGTAATAGTTCTGTTTGGGTAGCTTTAGGTAATGTTAAGGCTTCTCCTAATAATCCTTGGGAAGATTGTCTTCACAAATATCCAGTTGAGATTGATATATGATTTCAAAAGACAATGATTCTATGTGAAGATAGAGACTTTACTTACTTGGTCGGTTCAAATATATTAAAACTAAATCTATGTTATCTTTATGTATTGATCTTTTTTATTTGTTTTGTTTTTATGTGGTGCTTCTTCCTCTTATTTGACTACTTAAGTGTACTTTCAAAATAATATTCTTAAGTTTTTATTAAATGTATCCAAGGCAGTTTCTATTAAATGTTATATGTTTCTCAAAATTATTATAGAAACTCTAAAATTCCAAAAATACCAACAAATTTTAAGTTTAAGAATATAACTTGTTTTGTAATGATTTAAGGTAGTTATTTATCAAATATTTATGTATTTTTTGTTAAAGATTTTTATTATTAATAGAACAAGATATATCTAAACATTATAAACTCAGCCCAATAATAAGCAAAAGTTCATCTAACAAAACTCATTCTAATTTTAAAGTGGGCTAACAAGGCCCAACAATGGCCCATACCAAAAAAAGAAACGAAAACTCTAATCGAAGCAAAACGAGAATCGTGAGCTTCGCCGGCCGCCGTCAATCTGCAGATCCACCAGAAAAAGATCTGGTGACCCGGGGAACAGGACCTTGAAGCGGAAAAAACGGTGAACCACTTCAACCACCCACTGTCGAAATCGATGGAAGAGAGGAGGAGGAGGAGGAGAAAGATCTTGATGAGCGTCACAACCGGTTCAGAAAATCGAAGGTAGGTTTCCCGCGATGGGGAAAGAGCCGGTGTACATTGAGGTAGGCGGAGACACGTTTCACGACGTCAGTGTTTCCTTTACCTTCGCCAGGAGAATGCGAGACCGCAATACTCTTATGCATGCAAGCCCACTCGTCTTGAGATCCTCCACCCCTATCCAAGCCGACCTCCGCGCTTCAACGTTGTAACCTTTATGGCCTTGAGAGAGCCATGGTGAAGTAACTTCAAACTCCATTTTTTCGTGACAATAAAACTCAACTAAGAGGGAAGATGTGTCTTTGCTAAAGTGCCAAAAGAGCGAGAACGATGGGGAGCTCGCTGGCGCCAGTTCTCACCCACGAGTCCGAAGATCGTGGTGCGGCCGATTGTGGTCAGATGGAAGGAAGAAAGCTTGCCGCCATCTTTCATTTCCACATATCTCATCTCTAAAAACAGAGAGAAAATCATAGGAGAGAAAAAAGCAGAAGAGGGAGAGTTACTTTTTCTTCGTAATAAAGCTTAGACCATCTTCAATGGTTAAAACCTAACAAGAGTATCTTAAAATAAAATAATAATTGTTTATAATTTTAATTCTATATTTTGAACCAATAGATATATTACTTGTGTAAGAAACTTGTTTAGAAATGTATCTAAAATTTCTTAAATTAGAATCAATTCTAGTGTCTTTCTCTTCTTTTTCTAATATTTATTAATATTATATTGCTAAAAAATTCTTTAAAATTCATTGTTCGAGATGCTCTAAATATATACATATAAAATTTAGATTATCCTTTACATAAAACAACTTGTAATGATCAACTTCAGAATTCTTACAAACCGTGTGGCAATTAATTTTCCTATGTTCGTCTTATTCAACAAGTTGTTGGGAATATCACAAGTTGTAAATAACCAATTGTAAAACATTAGACTTACCAAAATACTATATAAACTATTGAAATATATAATATAAATAAATTAGAAACAATCGCGTTAATAAGTGAATGTTAAAAGTTTATATTTGCATTTTTTTTCCTCATAAGTTAATTTTACATAGATTCTTTTCGTATTATAGAAATCGATTATATATTTGAATTTAATTTATTTATTCAAATATGCCAGAAATGTATATTAGACTTTATTAGAGAAAATAAATTCTTAAAGACTTTAAAATTTAAAATTATGTTTTTTTGTGCACATGTTAATGTATTCGCTCTTAATAGTAACTTAACGTTGCTTGACCAAAATTATTGTAATTCTATAGAGATTTGGTCGATTTAACCCAAAATGGGTCTAACTCAAACTTTATTTGGTTTAATAATTTATTGTATACATATATAACGGATGATTGGTTACTGTTACGAAGCTTTCTACATCTAAAAATAAGTTCTCTACATCAAAATATAATTCTACAGCACTAAAACAATCAACGGTAGATTTCATATTTTTGCTCACTGTCAAAATATTTGATTTTATTTATTTTTGGCTGTAGGAAACCAATTTTTTCAAAGCATATCTTTTTACTTTACCTCTTTCCTCTTTTATTTTTTTTATTTATTTTGTCCTTATATTTATTTTTATTTCTACACGTATTTTTTCAGAAATTTTTTCTAATTTATAACATAGCAAAAGTGACTTTATGCCAACAACAAGATACGGTCCATATATATTTTATGAAGATATATATAATTTATTAGATTGTTAAGTATATAATAATCACTAATTTTGTTCATGTACACAATCATATATACATTTTTATAAATGCATTATCCAAAAAATAATACATCTATATATATATATATGGTGTAGTTTATATTTCCATAGATGTATTAAAATGATATATATATATATATATATAATAAATATATAATAATATAATTTGTTTATTTTTATTTCTTTCTAATTAATTCTAATTTTTCATAATTAAACATAAAAAATAATTTACAGTATAAGGTTGTCCAATTATATTTTTAATTAAAAAAAATTACAGCCAAAATTATACAACAACAAAATCTAAAACCAAAACAACATAACATTCTGATAAATTTTTACAATAGAAAAAAAAAACAACAGCTGCAACCAATCGATTCGTAATCAAAGAAAATCACAAAAACACGTGAACACAATATTTTAGACAGTCAAGACGTAATCGTAACAAAACGTCTAAGATGAGATCAGATAGCTAACGATCTTTACGTATCTTTATTATATAAAAACAATATCAAACCAAAATAAAAGTTTTATATTTTATTTTATTTTATTGGGAACCAAAATAAAGTTCATGCGTCTATTTCTACAAACGAGAATTAAATAATTTAAATTATATAAAGAAAGTCGGTGATTAAAAAAATATCAAATTCTTATATGTAATTCCAAGAAGTTAGATCTTATTTAATACACTCGACAACTTCGACTCTTTTCTCTGCATCTCTGGTTGTAAAATGGCCTTACAAATTGTGGTTTGTTATCAGTCCACATCATTAAATATTAGATTTTTTTTTCATTACTAAAATTTAATTAGATCTCAAACTTCTTTTATGTTTTACATTATTATTAGATAATGCGCGAGAATATGTTATAAAATATAAATTCAAAAATATAATATTATAAATAAACTTTATATATGATTACATAAATTTTTATATAATAAATATGAAATTTTTCGACGAATATAAATATGTAAGTAATATTTAATCATCTAAATTTTATTAAACATTCTTCAAATATCGAAGTAATATGTAATTTTATAATATGAAACATACTGAAGATACTATTATTTATTTTGTAAACTGAATAATTTTAAACATATAATATATATAGATAATCAAAATCTATGTTTGATTTGTTTATTAATAAAAATAAATAATTTTAATAATCTAAATTTTATAAACATATTTCAAATTTAAATGTATTAGGTTATATTATTTCAAATTTCACTCTTATAGTTTGTTTTAAGGGTATATTTTTAAATTTTTATCTTTAGATACTTTTTTATTACATGAATGAATGATAGTTATGTATAAAAAATGTGAACGGTGAATGATGAATATTTAGATATAAACGGTAAATACTAAAATACAAATAGTGTATTGTGATATGTAAAATGTAAGTGATAAATATCATTTAATTCAAAAATACATATTTTCCTAACTAAATCATTAAATGTAAGCATAAAGTACTATATTATCAACTGAAAATTGACATATCATTAAGAGTTTCTAATTATAATTAAAAGAAATTTTTTTATTATACAAAAGTACTAAAATTAAAAATGACATTCTTGAACTAAAATATATATTTATAATTTTTTGGCATCAAATACATACAATAAATCATTTAATAAATATATTTTACTCTGAATATTTATTTTATAAAAAAAAATTAAAAACAATTGTTAGTTTTTTATTTCCCATGAAAATATTAGATTTTATTTTTGTCACTATTTGGGTCACAACAAGTCGGTCTAATAGTCAGTTTTTGCATAATATTTCTACACTATTGTAAACATGGAGATTCGATCCCGGATAAGATGATGCTATGTGCCTCATGTAAACTTATGAATGCCACTAAACTAACTCGATTTTTTCCTTGAATTTTGTTATGATTTTTAATATAGTAATAATATTAATAATATAAAATAAGATTTGAATCATATGACTAATTTAATACAAAAAACGCGTAAAAATAATTGATTTTCCCATCTCTCGAGGATATCTATCAGACACTCACTCACTAACTCTATTTCAACATCAAATCTTTCTTAAATCTCTCTAAAATCAAACTCTCTTAAAAAAGCAAACAACAATGGCGAAGAACTCTAGCTTCTTCTTCTTCGTTCTTCTGTTTCTACTAAGTATCATAACTCATTGCAACGGAGGAAGGAATCCGGTACGGCGTTCATCGGAAAGAGAATTAATCGACGGTCAAGATCTCTCAAGACCTTTAAAGTTAACATTTGATGGACCTTCTAAGAATTGGACTGATTCTATTCCTATCGGAAATGGTCGTCTTGGTGCTACGATTTGGGGTGGAGTCTCTTCTGAAACTCTTAATATCAATGGTAAAAATCTTAAAACGTCGTCGTTTTTTGTTTTTTAAATTGTAATAAATAAATGTATTATCTCTTTGTTATTCTCTGAAGCTTATGTCAGTGATTAATCAATGTTCTTGTTCCTTAATTAAATTTATTTGACAATTTTTTTTTAGGATTTTGAGAAGCAATAGAACAGTGTTAGGAGTTGGTATTTTCAGGTTTAGATTCGGGTTTTTCGGTTAATTTAGATTTTGTATTTTGGTTTACAGTTTGTTTATTCGGGTTATTCGAATAATTATATATAAAATCCAATTAAAATTTGAATATTCAAATTACGCAACAAAAAAAATTCTTAATTACCGATCAAAAATACTTAAATATACATTTGGTGTTTCAAATATTCATTGAGTTTCGCTTCGAATTCGAATTCGATACGGTTTGGTTTTGGTTACCCGTTTGTATTTTGTTTGAAGTTTATTTTATTCGCATTGTTTGGGTTATTCGGATAATTAGATCTAAAATCTAAACCGAAAACTCAAAATACGCAACCAAAAGTCTGAATTAGTTGATCAAAACTACTTATATTTATATATATACATTCGGTTTTTCAGATATCCATTCGGTTTCTCTCCGAATCCGATTTGGTTCGGGTATCTAAATTAAAAAAAAAAACTTAAAACGATTTGGTTTAGATATCAGTTATTTCGGTTCGGTTCTGTTTTGGGTTTAGGATAAAATGCCCATTGCTACAAAAAGAGAAAAAAAAAAACATATTTAAATCTTGTTTTTGTTGTGTGAACATTCATTTAGTCGATTTTGTCTTTAATTTGTGTGTGTATGTGTATGTTTTTGATTGATAGAGGACACAATATGGACTGGAGTACCAGCAGATTACACAAATCCAAATGCACCAGAAGCATTATCACAAGTTAGAAAGCTTGTTGATGACAAAAATTATGTTGAAGCTACTTCACAAGCTGTCAAATTATCAGGCCATCCTTCTGATGTATGTTTTTGAATTCTCACTCTTTTGGTTAGGGTGGGCATTTAAACCGAACCAAATTTAGTCCGGTTAATTCGGCGAAATTTTTATATTTTAGTTCGGTTTTCGGCTTGGTTCGGCAACAATTTTATTTTTTACTAAATCAACCAAATCGAACTTGCTAAAATTAACCGAATAAACCAAAAATAAATAAAGAAATAACCAAAATTAAGTTTTTTGAACCCAAAAAAATCGAACTTCATAAACGAAAAAACCGAACCGAACAAACAGAGTGCAGAACCAAACCGAACAAAATCGAACTTCAAAAAGGAAAAAACCGAACCGAACAAACAGAGTGCAAAACCAAACCAAACAAACAGAGGGCAGAACCGAACCGAACAAACCGAGTGCAGAACCAAACCGAACAAACAGAGTGCAGAACCGAACCGAACTTTTGTTCGGTTCAATTCGGCAAAAGAACAACCGAAAAAACCGAATGCCCACCCCTACAGTTTTGGTGAATATCCATTTTCTTGAATCCTTTTGTTCTTTGTTGTTTTCTCTATTAGGTTTATCAGCTAGTAGGAGATTTGAATCTAGAGTTTAACAGTATACATCGTAAGTACACTCACGAGTCTTATCGCCGCGAACTCGATTTAGAAACAGCAGTAGCTAAAGTAAGCTATTCAGTTGAATCAATGGAGTTTTCAAGAGAGTTTTTCGCTTCTAATCCAGATCAAGTAATTGTAGCTAAAATCTCTACAAGCAAACCTGGTTCATTGTCTTTCAAAGTATCTTTCGACAGCGAATTGCATCATCATTCAGAGACGAATCCGAAACCGAATCAGATTCTAATGCAAGGAAGTTGTAGACCTAAGCGTCTTCCTGTGAATTTAAACAAGAGTATAAATGCAAGTAACATACCTTATGATGATCATAAAGGATTACAATTTGCTTCAATTCTTGAAGTTAGAGTAAGCAATGGTGGCTCTGTGTCTTCTTTAGGTGGTAAGAAGCTAAGTATTGATAATGCAGATTGGGCGGTTTTGCTTCTTGCGGCTTCGTCTAATTTCGATGGACCATTTACAATGCCTGTTGATTCTAAAAGAGATCCTGTAAAAGAATGTAATAGTAGAATCAGTTCAATTCAGAAATATTCATACTCTGATCTTCTTGCTCGTCATTTAAGTGATTATCAGAAGCTATTCAACCGAGTATCGTTGCGGCTTTCGAGTAATAAGACTGTGCAAGCAGCAACAGCTTCTTCTACTGCTGAAAGAGTGAGATCATTTAAAACTAATGAAGATCCTTCAATGGTGGAACTTTTGTTCCAATATGGTAGATACTTGCTTATATCTTCATCAAGACCTGGAACTCAAGTAGCTAACTTACAAGGCATATGGAACAGAGACATTCAGCCACCATGGGAGTGAGTTTTTCGCTTCCATTTTCTTCGAATATTCATCGCTTTTTTTCCGATGTGTCACTAACTTCCTTCATCTTGGTATATGCAGTGGTGCTCCTCATTTGAACATTAATCTCCAAATGAACTATTGGCATTCACTTCCGACCAATATCGGCGAATGCCAGGAACCATTGTTCGATTATATGTCGGATTTATCAATCAATGGTCGCAAGACAGCACAAGTAAGTTTCTCTTTTCGTTGTTTTATATCACTAGTGATTAGTCTAAGCATCATTTTTCGATGCGGTATATAGGTGAACTATGGAGCAAGTGGTTGGGTTGCACACCAAGTATCAGACATATGGGCAAAAACTTCACCAGATCGAGGTGAAGCAGTATGGGCTCTTTGGCCTATGGGTGGATCTTGGCTATGTACTCATGCTTGGGAACATTATACATACACAATGGATAAGGAATTTCTTAAAAAGAAAGGATATCCATTGTTGGAAGGATGTACATTGTTTCTATTGGATTGGTTAATCAAAGGTAAAGATGGTTACCTTCAGACTAATCCGTCGACATCTCCAGAACATATGTTTACTTCACCAGATGGTAAACCTGCTAGTGTTAGCTACTCATCAACCATGGACATTGCTATTGTAAAAGAAGTCTTCTCTGCTATTGTTTCTGCTTCAGAGGTAACAACACTGATGAAGCAACAAAAACAATGAAACCTCATCAATACTTAGCTTCTATCTTCTGGTTTTATCTTACAGGTTTTGGGGAAATCGAATGAGACTTTTATCGAAAAAGTCATTGCTGCTCAAGCAAATCTTCCACCTACTAGAATATCAAAAGATGGTTCTATAATGGAATGGTCAGAAGACTTTGAGGATCCAGAGGTACATCATAGACATGTTTCACATCTCTTTGGTCTCTTCCCAGGTCACACAATCACACTTGAGAAGTCTCCTGAACTTACTAAAGCTGTGGAAGTAACACTTAAGAAAAGAGGTTTGTGTGATTCTCTCCTCTCTCTCACCAATCCTATTCTGCAATTGAAGTGGTTAGAACATATGTAATATTAAACTGATTGATGCAGGAGAGGAAGGACCAGGATGGTCCACTACCTGGAAAGCTGCCTTGTGGGCAAGACTTCACAATAGCGAGCACGCATATCGGATGGTTACACATACTTTTGATCTAGTTGATCCATTACAGGAACGTAACTATGAAGGTGGACTATATAGTAACTTGTTCACAGCACACCCACCGTTCCAAATAGATGCTAATTTTGGGTAAGTCATGTGGAATGTTCATATTGACATACAAAATGTAATGAACCATTAAAGCAAGTCATCTGTTCTTGTCTAACCTTATTGATGATTGCAGATTCTCAGCAGCAATAGCAGAAATGTTAGTGCAGAGCACAACAAAGGATCTGTATTTGCTTCCGGCGCTACCAGCAGATAAATGGCTTAACGGTTATGTGAAAGGGCTAAGAGCACGGGGCGGTGTGACGGTTAATATAAGGTGGATGGAAGGGAACCTTGTGGAGTTTGGTCTTTGGTCGGAACAGATTGTGTCCACTAGAATAGTGTACAAAGGAATCTCTGCAACTACCATGTTATTGCCAGGGAAAGTCTTTACTTTTGACAAAGATTTGAGATGCATTCGGACAGATAATTTCTAGAAGAGACAAAATCTTGATTCTTATATGTTTTTGTTCATTCCCACAACTTATAGATAACAAGTGTAGCAAACATGTATCCAAAAGGTTTATACAGTGAAGAAATGTACCTTGGTATGATAGATATTCATCCTTGTGTCCTTTCGCCTCTTGTAGTTTACTCAATTTGCACTAAACTTGGAACATAAGACCAGACAATTGGCAAGTTGAATGAGTCCGATTCACCGAGATCCACTTCCATGTAGCATCTATTTTCTCCAATGAAAGAGGCAAACTTGCGAAATTCCATCACTAGAAATTGAGGTCCACGTGGATGAAAAAGGACTGCGAGTTTCTTCTCAATGTCAATGAAGAAACTCTCTATTCTAAACAAATTATCAAATGCTAAAAACTTGGTCCATGACACCGATTCAGGCTCAATCTTAGTTGTCACCCATATCTCCATCTTGTATGAATTATAGTCTTGAAACATCACAGCAAGTTGCTCATCTCTTACACAATATAGAGAACCAGTTACTTCAAACTGCTCCTGAAAAGGAAATTCTAAAGTCGGTCCGAATCTCTCTCTTGTGTAATCAAAACAGAGTAAGAAAGCATTCTGCGATTCTCCCTTTTCCATAGTTCTTGTTACATCTACAACAATCCAGTAAGTATTACCCTTCAAACAAACACCACCTCGTTGAAATTCGTCTATTTGCAAATCGCAGGTAACATCTAAAGCTCTCCATGAATCAGAATCAAAATCATAAAGTTCAAACTCGAGAATTGGGGTCTTTACATCTTCAGAAAACATCAATATCTTGGGGATATGGCACGAATCATATCCGAAACCGTACTTTCTTATCCTGCGTTCTATAGCATTCTTAGTTTTGATCGATCTAATTTGACCTAAATACGGATTCCAAACTACAATCTTCGACTTATCATTTGTCAAGCATAACACTAACCCGTCGCAATGAATTACATCAGATACTATCACTCCATCGAGTTTATCTACCTGCTTTATAGATGAATCTTCGTTTTGAAGATCAAATCTTACTGAACAAACTTTTGCATCCTTCATCATGAGCCCTAAATATTGCTGATTTGATTCTGCTTTACAAACTATTCCCTCTTTTGATAAATCGTTCCATCTTTTGCAAGTAGATCGTACTGCGCTCAGAGATGTAAACGGAACCCTAGATAGTATCTCTATTACCAGCTCCGTTGAAAGTTCCGATATCGTCGCCATCATCGTTCAACAAAAGCAATGAGATTTTTTTTCTTTTTTACAAATGAGGTTTTTTCTTGTTCACCTCACAAGTCACAAATGAGGTTTATATATTATAATATATAGAATAATTCTTACAAAATAAAACACTCTCAAAATCTAACACTATATAAAAGAGGGATTCTAAGTAGGGGTGTTCAATGTGGATATCGGTTCAGTTTCGGTTCGGTTTTTTCGGTTTTTGGAAAATAGTTACCATATTTAAACCATATCTATTTCGGTTCGGTTTGGATATCATCGGTTTTCAGTTTATCCGGTTTTTTACCAAAACCCATATATATAATTTTATATTTATTTTTAATTTAGTAAACATGTAAAAATTCTTATTAATTGGTATATTTGTACATACAAAATGTGATAACAAGTAAATAAACTAGTTATACTAGTTCCACATTAGTTATAAAGTCATAAAGTAGAAAATTTTAACTTCAAAATTTTAACGATGTCCTTAATTGTAAATAAAAAGTGATGAATACTTAGGATCATAAAAAAAAACTCATAAGTTATTGAACTCTCTTAATAGTAATGTCAATGATCATTTGTTCTTGTCTCTTTTTCTTATAGTAACATTGGTTTTTGTAGTAAATTATAAATGTATACATTTTATGAGATATATATATATATATATATATATACATATATTATTTAAATTAAAAATATCGGTTTTTTCGGTTTAATCGGTTTTCTCGGTTAATATCCATACCATATCCATATCTATGGTTTTTAAAAATATATATCCAAACGGTTTATATGGTTTATCTATAACCATACCATATAGCATAATTCGGTTCGGATCGGTTCGGTTCGGTTTATCTTAAACATACCATAACCACAAAGAGAAACCAGTAATAATATTCGACTTCTCGCTCTTAATAGTTTATCTTAAACCTGAAATCTTGTGACTGATTGATTAGTTTTTAACATCAGAGTTATGGGATTAGAGGAGGAGGAATGGTAGACGAGAAGTTGTTACCCAATTGAGGAATCAATGAAGAAGAATTAAGAGTTTGCTTAGCTAATGAGAATTGATGCAATTCCTTTGGAGTTTGCTAAATCATTTCTTTATATCAATATTCATCGTCAATTTATTATATTTTATCAATTTCATGAGAAAGGATGAGGAGGAGGAAAAAGAAAACAAAGTAGGAGTGAATGTAAGGTAGACATAGGAGATCTATTCACTGAATCGTTGAGATCTTCCACAAGAAGAAGAATTTCAAATCGACCAACTTTATATCTGGATTTGGCCTTGGATTTTTTACAAAAGTAGATGCTTATAGATACTCAATGAAGGTATTCTTGGAGATAAGAAAGCACAAGTACATCGAGGCTTTGGATAGGTAAGTAATGAGACTTTGTTTTGCTTCAAAAAAATAACAAAAGCAAAATGGAATTTATTAATTAATTATTTTATTTTGGCATGAGATCGTCCCAAGGCAGTTGATATATTAGTGAAGGATTTGAATGTTTTTAACTTTTTTTTTGTTCACAAAAATGTTTTCAACTTTTCAAGGAAATAACACAGTTCCTGACATTAGAGAACTTAAGGTATATGGATCTAATGTCGTCTAAAGCTGTTTTCTAGCCATAGTACAAAAAAAAAAAAAGATGATGAAGAGGATCATAAGTTTTGAGTTACTTTTAGGGAGAACGAACCGTTGTCCAAGTATGAAGACAACAAGAACTATCATGTTGGTGAAACTTATAAAAAGCTGATTGAGGCGAATTCGTTGTTCCTTTATAAATTGCAGTTTCCTACTCTTAGAAATTAAAGGTTAATTGTACCTTAATCATTTTGTTTTATTCACTTCAAGTTGTTAACATGAACTCAGTCCGCTTTTTATACTTCATAACTCGCAGCTTGAGCTAGCACCATCAACTTTGTAAGAACCTAAGGTGAAATCCAGATAATAAATACTTTAATTGTGGATCATTTGTGTGGTCCTCCATATAGCGCATGGGCTCCATCTCCGATGAACAATCCACTGCTGGGATGGATACCAAAAGCTACATGATCCCCTTATATATAATATACTCACTTTTGACAAAGATTTGAGATGCATTCAGACAAATAGTTTATAGAAGAGACAAGATGTTGATTCTTATATGTTTTTGTTCATTCCCACAACTTATAGATAACAAATGTAACAAATATTACCAGAGTACCTTAGGCCAAGACGTCATATGTCTAAGATAGTATCAAGACATGAAACATTTAGCAAAAAAAGAAACAAGATAAAATATTGTAAGTGGCCTCTTGTAGTTTATTCAATTTGCACTAATCTTGGAACATAAGACCAGACAATTGGCTCACTTAATATGTCCGATTCACCGCGATCCACTTCCATGTAGTATCCATCTTCTCCAATGATATAGGCAAACTTAGGCCATCCCGTCACATGAATTTGAGGTTGACTTGAACAAAAAAGGACTGCGAGTTTCTTCTCAAACTCAATGAAGAAACTCACATCTATAAACACATTCATATCAAATGCTAAAAACTTGGTCCATGACACCAATTCAGGACCAATCTTAGTTGTCACCCATATTTGCAACTTGTATGAATTATAGTCCTGAATAATCACAGCAAGAGAATTAGTTACTTCAAACTGCTTCTGATAAGGAAATTCCAAACTCGGTCCAAATCCTCTTTGTTGAAATCAAAACAGAGTAAGAAAGCATTCTGCAATTCTTTTGCAACAATCCAGTTAAGTATTTCTCTTCAAACAAACACTAACTCCTAGAAATTCTTCTATTTGAAAATCGCAGGTAACATCTAAAACTCCTAGAAACTCGTTAATCTCCAATTCGTAGTGCCTGTTGCTTTGACTTCACAACACCCTTTGAGAAGAAAAAATTTGAATTTTATCTTGGATTTTAACAACTTATCCTTGTTAATAGATATAGCCTGATCGTACTTGACTTTGATTTGCTCCTCCTCTCTTTGCGCATAAGCCGTGTCCAACCTCTTCTCAAACCTACTTCTACTTATCTTGAGAATTTTGAAGGTGGATACAATGAAGAAATGTACCTTATAGTTTACTCAATTTGCACTAAACCTGGAACGTAAGACCAGACAATTGGCGAACTGAATATGTCCGATTCACCGAGATCTACTTCCATGTAGTATCCATCATCTCCAAGGATATAAGCAAACATGTGCCATTCCATTGACATAATTTCAGGTCTGCCTAAATGAAAAAGAACTGCGAGTTTCTTCTCAACATCAATGACGAAACTCACATCTATAAACACATTCATATCAAATGCTAAAAACTTGGTCCATGACACCGTTTCAGGCTCAATCTTAGTTGTAACCCATATCTCCATCTTGTATGAATTATAGTCTTGAAACATCACAGCAAGTTGCTCATCTCTTACACAATATAGAGAATTAGTTACTTCAAAATGTTCTTGAAAAGGAAATTCCAAACTCGGTCCGAATCTCTCTCTTGTGTAATCGAAACAGAGTAAGAAAGCATTCTGCAATTTTCCCTTTTTCTGAGTTCTTCTTACATCTACAACAATCCAATACGAATTTCCTTTCAAACAAACATCACCTCGTTGAAACTGGTTTATTTGCAAATCACATGTGACATCTAAACCCCTCCATGAATCAGAATCAAAACTATAGATTTCAAACTCGAGAATTTCGCTCTTTACATCTCTGGAAAACATCAATATCTTGGTGATACGACACGAATCGTATCCGAAACTGTACTTTCTTATCCTGCGTTCAATAGTATTCCTACTTTTGATTGACCTAATTTGCCCTAAATACGGATTCCAAACTACAACCTTCGATTTACCATTTGTTAAGCATAATACTAATCCATTGCAATGAATTACATCAGATACTATCACTCCATCGAGTTTATCTACCTTCTTTATAGATGAATCTACGTTTTGAAGATCAAATCTTACTGAACAAACTTTTTTATTCCTCATCATGAACCCTAAATATTGCTGATTTGATTCTCCTTTACAAACTATTACCTCTTTTGATAAATCGTTCCATATTTTGCAAGTAGATCGTACTGCGCTCAGAGATGTAAATGGAACCCTAGATAGTATCTCTATCACCAGCTCCGGTGAAAGATCCGATATCTTCGCCATCAAAATGATTAAACTCTTGAGAACAGAAAGGAGATGAGAAAATAGAAGATATGGAGATGAGGATTCAGAAAAAATAGAGTGGAGAGAGATTCTTTTCTTTGTTTTAAGTGAGAGAGAGTAAAAGTGAAAGGAGTAAGTAAACCGATGTGTATTGATGTTGTTGTACAATAACACTAGTGATTATATAAGTTTGAGTTTTTGTCCAAGTTCTTCATGTATTTGCACACCAAGTTTATTTTAGATAAGGATAATCATCATTAGCTTGGGCGTGCTGGTTTTTGTGGTGCTTCTGTTTGTTTCGAGCTTTGCTTTGTTGGCTTTTGGACGCGGTTTTTCTTTTCTTCTGTTGTTAGGCTTCCTTCAGTGGTTGGCTTTCTCCGCGCCCCTCGCGTCTTTCCATCTTTTGCCTCCGTTTCCAGCCTATGGACAGTATCAGTTTCTTCTCCAGGACAAGCATCTCCAAAGCGATCCCGCTTGTTCCCTGGTTATCGGTCGTCGGTGACAGACTGCCGTGTACGCTTAATTGATTGCTCTGCTGTTTGACGTTTTTCGTCAGCTTCTCTCGGAGAATGCGTTCTATTTGGAGTGACTTTCGCGGGCTCGCTTCGTGGATTCCATTCCTGTTTGAAATCCTTTGGCCGAGTGTGATCGGTCGGGTGGTGTTTCCTTTAATCTATGTTTGATTCCCGCCTTTTCTATTAGGAGATCGAGATCGGCGGTCAAGATTGAAAGAAGATCAAGAGAATAGAGATCGACGGTCAAGATTGAAAGAAGATCAAAAGAATATATAGAATATTATTTACATTAATTAGAATATTCTCTCTATTTATTGTAGAGATTTGTGTATATTCTAGATTAGGAAATCCCTTTACTATATAAACATGTATAGTCTTAAGTTTATGATCATGAGAGTCTAAAATAATTCTTCCTAAAACACATTTGTGTTCTTCTACTCTCATCGATTTATCATTTTCGGGCAGTGTTGGTATTTTTTTGTATCTGGTGTTCGGAATGTTCGGTTTTCGTTTGTAATTTGCTTGTATTCCGGTTGTTTCTAATGTTATTGAAGACGACAAAAAAAAAAAAAGAAGATAATAGATTAGTTTTTTTGATAAATTGTTTGATGAAAGAAAACAAACCCTAACATTTGGGATACGATTATATACTAGACTTCCTACTAATACGACATCACTTTACTTAATATATTGACTCTCTCAAAGTCAAACCTTCTTGGTAAAGTAGAGTCTCTTAAGCACTTAAATTCTTGTTCTTCTTCTTTGATTCCTCTCTGTTTCTTTCTATCATCACCATGGACCAAACTTGTATTACCAAGCTAACCATGATTGTATCAATACCTTCCCCTAAAGAACTCACTTTGTCCTCAAACTGAAACTCCCAGTTTTGTTCTTCTTGTCCCTTAAGCCCTTTAGTAGCTTCCAAGTAGAGGAATTCATTCCTTGTTGTCTCCAGTCTCTTAGTAACCTTCTTTTCTGTTTGAACCCAAACTCCAAGGGAATTGTAATTCCCTTCAAGGTAGATGCTCACATTTCTACTCATCCCCCAATTGTCCATAACGTTTGAAAAGACTCTGTTGCTCTCGATTGGAGTGTCCTCCTCTGCCAATTCTGTTTTAGATTGCCATTTCTTTTAAGCCCAATTTCATTCTCACCCTTGAGTACAATCCTTAAACTAGCAGAAACGCTAGTTGCTTCTTCTCCATTCAACCCTTCAAAGTTCTTTCTAACAATATTCAATTTTTACTTCAGCCCCATCGCCTCTTGTCTCCATTTTACAGTACGGCTTTGTCCACCTGTTTCCACTAATTCACTTAGAGTAGTATTTCCACTTTTTTCCAATACTTGTTAATCTCCAATTCGTAGTGCCTGTTGCTTTGATTTCACAACACCCTTTGAGAAGAAAAAATTTGAATTTTATCTTGGATGTTAACAACTTATCCTTGTTAATAGATATAGCCTGATCGTACTTGACTTTGATTTGCTCCTCCTCTCCTTGCGCATAAGCCGTGTCCAACCTCTTCTCAAACCTACTTCTACTTATCTTGAGAATTTTGAAGGTGGATACAGTGAATAAATGTACCTTGGTATGGTAGACGTTCTTCTTGTTTCCTTTCGCCTCTTGTAGTTTACTCAATTTGCACTAAACTTGGAACATAAGACCAGACAATTGGCGAACTGAATATGTCCGATTCACCGAGATCCAATTCCATGTAGTATCCATCATCTCCAATGATATAAGCAAACTTGTGCCATTCCATTGCCATAATTTCAGGTCTGCCTAAATAAAAAAGGACTGCGAGTTTCTTATCAACATCAATGAAGAAACTCACATCCATGGACACGTTCATATCAAATGCTAAAAACTTGGTCCATGACACCGATTCAGGCTCAATCTTAGTTGTAACCCATATCTCCATCTTGTATGAATTATAGTCTTGAAACATCACAGCAAGTTGCTCATCTCTAACACAATATAGAGAACCAGTTACTTCAAACTGCTCCTGAAAAGGAAATTCTAAAGCCGGTCCGAATCTCTCTCTTGTGTAATCAAAACAGAGTAAGAAAGCATTCTGCAGTTCTCCCTTTTTCTTAGTTCTTCTTACATCTACAACAATCCAGTAAGAATTTCCCTTCAAACAAACTTCACCTCGTTGAAACTGGTTCAAATTCAAATCACATGTGACATCTAAACCCCTCCATGAATCAGAATCAAAACCATAGATTTCAAACTCGAGAATTTTGCTCTTTACATCTTTGGAAAACATCAATATCTTAGGGATTCCACACGAATCATATCCGAAACTGTACTTTCTTATCCTCCGTTCTATAGTGTTCCTACTTTTGATTGACCTAGATTGCCCTAAATACGGATTCCAAACTACAACCTTCGACTTACCATTTGTCAAGCATAATACTAACCCGTCGCAATGAAAAACATCAGATACTATCACTCCATCGAGTTTATCTACCTGCTTTATAGATGAACAAATGTTTTGAAGATCAAATCTCACTGAACAAACTTTTTCATCCCTCATCATGAACCCTAAATATTGCTGATTTGATTCTGCTTTACAAACTATTACCTCTTTTGATAAATCGTTCCATCTTTTGCAAGTAGATCGTACTGCGCTCAGAGATGTAATTGGAACCCTAGATAGTATCTCTATCACTAGCTCCGGTGAAAGATCCGATATCGTTGCCATCAAAAGCAATGAGATTTTTTTTTCTTCTTTCACAAATGAAATTATAACCAGAAAGGCAGAAACTAAAATAAAATTAAATCCGAACCAAACCGAAAAATTAAATCCGTAATTGACACAAATAAACCGAACCAAACCGGTTAGGGCTTTTGTGTTTCTTCTTCATTAGTGAGTTTCGTAGTCTCTTCTTCTTCTTCATCTTCTTCTCTATTGATCTGATTGCTCTTTAACAATGGCTTGGCGCAGTGCAGGATTTGCTGGTCGTTCTTTCGTTTCTTCTATCGCTAGAGCTCCGTCTCTCCGATCTCCTCCGGCATCGCTTCCCCGTCTCCGTCCTTCTCAATCCTCTTTACCTCGCCGCCGATTCGCCTCGTTCGCAAATCCCAGGTTTCACTATCTCTTGCCTCCATTTCTAAATATTTGATTAAATTTTAGCTGTTAATTTCCGTTTTTGTGCTCCTTTTACACCATTTGCTATTCATGTTTAAAAACTTGGAGATTTGAAGATTTGATTTATTGTATTAAGGTTTGTTTATTAAGTTAACATTAAGAAAAGATCAAATGTTTTACAAATTTGTATCTATTCATGACATAATCTAAAGATTTGTTTTAGAAGGCTTGAACAATGCTACTGGTTAGATTCTTTCTGTGTAAATCCCTAATTTGTTTCCATTGATAATCAGATTTTGTAATCTTGATGTTGATTTTGTCTTGCTTTTATAGGAATATGGGAGAGATTGGATGCATAGACTCGTTATTGCCTTTGCACAATGTGGTGGCTGCAGCTAGACTCACTCCTCACCTTAATGTTAATGTTCGAGCTTTATGCGAACTCTCTAATGGTACCTTCCCATGCACTTGTCAAGATCGCTAACTATTCACCATTTGTGAGTGTTAATGTTCTTAGGATTTCATTTGATTGAAAGAGTAGAACTATACTAGTTTCTTGTTGAGAGTTTCTACTTGGAACAATTGTTTGCTACTCATTTTGTGTTGAAACAGAAGAAAATTGAGTTTGGTGTCTTTTCCCTTTTCATTTTTTGTTAAAAGTTTCTACTTGGAGCAATTGTTTGCTACTCTTTTTGTGTTGAAACAGAATGAAATTGTGTTTAGTCTCTTTGCCTTTTTGTTTCTTGTAATTAGTTTGTGTGTTGAGAACATTATTGGGTTTTGGGATTTGATAGGGAATGGAAAAGATGGGTGATGGAAGTGGATTTTCAGTTGCTGTCAAGAGAGGTGCTATTGCTCTTTGTAGGTTTCTTGATCATTTTGTTTTATGTTTAGGAACTTAAAAGTTTTAGACTTTATGTTCCTCTTCATTGTTTTCTTGTATGCAATTACACAATTTAGTAAAGATTCAATACATCTTGTTCATATGATCCTTTTAAACATCCTATTAAGTATTCCAATACAAAGCTTATATTGCATTGAGAAATAACAGGCCTCTGCTTTGCATAAAGATCTTCCCTCTTAGATCCATATAGAATTTTAGTATCATGGTATAGTTGGATCTAAAGATCTGATTCTGATTTCAAAGCTTTGATTGTGACTTGATGATTGCAGGTACTTGAACACCAAAGTGTTGTGCATCAGTTATCTTGAAGCAGATGGTGACTTATGATAGGGGTGTACCAAGAAGAACTCATTGGTTTGTGTTGTATTGTTGTTCCATTAGGAATAAAAACAAAAAAGACTAAACTCAGTATTTGATCTTTGACAATTTTTAGTTCCAGTGTTCCACAATAACTGGATTTCTCTTCATATTTCTTGATTTTAAGCTTTGAACACTTCAGTGTAGGTTCAATTTTATCTATTGGTATAATTTTACAAAATTTCGATTTGAGTTATTATAAGAGATTGAAAGTAACTTTTATTCATATTCATAAATTGTAAAGTTTGAGCAGTGAAAATCCACAACAGTGAATCAGTTAAATGACTCATTACATCAACAAACTCAAATGTAAGTGTTACATAAACAGCTTACACTTTATGAGAAATCTTCAGTTTCTGTGTTATCTGCTTAATCACTGGAAGCCTCTGACTGATTAAGCTCGGGTCACTATAGACTGCTAAATCAACTGGATAACCTTTCTGCATTTACATATTCAAGAGTTAAAATCAAAGGTTGTTTCTCCAATTGTTGAGTAATCTCGCTAAAAAATGACGAGAACTAACCGCAGATAGAGACTGAAATGTTGTTTCTCTCCAACAGCTTTCGCGAAGTACAGTAGGTGTCTCGCCTTTGTCAAATACATAATGCATTCTTGTCTCTCTTAATCTCATAAGCACACCATCAACTCTAAGCTATGAAAAAGCAACCAAGTGGGTGATGGAAAATCAAAATATCATAACAGTTAAAGAAGATATGGCATTTTCTTGATTTAGCTCACCCAGAATCGCAAGAGGAGGAACCATGAACTTGGCATGACTCTCTGTAGAAAACAAACAGAACAGTGATCACAGTTTATCCTTTGTTACTAATACAGAACTCAAATAAACTTCATGGCATTACGAAAGAATGTGATTAAAAAGAAAGAGTCATGGTTTCTTTACCACTTTCACAGTCAGAAGTGACACTCCATTGTCAGCCAATTCATCTTCATACAAAACTACCTGAAGTGGTTTACAATAAGTACATCAAAAGCGCATAAGAATTTGGTCGAAAACTAAAGTAAGTGTTCTGTATTTGTATTGGTTAACTAACTAACCTCATCAAAGAAGAGAATAGGTTCTTTAAGTGAGAGAGCAGCTAAATCAATCTGTTCTTCACAGTTTTCCCACCGAAGACTAGCTTCCCCTTCCGGATTAGCTTCTGCCTCAACCTGCTCCACATCAAAAAGTTAAAACTTAACAGATTATAGTGTAGAAGACAGAAAAAAAG
The DNA here is from genome assembly GCA_900406425.1 of Iberis pinnata. Taxonomy (NCBI): domain Eukaryota; kingdom Viridiplantae; phylum Streptophyta; class Magnoliopsida; order Brassicales; family Brassicaceae; genus Iberis; species Iberis pinnata. Next base: position 40,525 of record OVBE01000243.1, read on the forward strand.
ATGAGCACGAGGTCAAAGCGAACCACTTCATTGTCTTTCTCAAGTACTTCACTTCCATTATACGGTGTTGTAAAAGTATAATCATAATCTAATATCACTTGTTGAGACGGCTTACTGCAAGTAAATCATAGTTGCATCAAATACAACTATGTAAAACCTGGTCAATCTAATCATGAAACTTACCTCCTAAACTTCCATTTTGCAGCAGCAGGGACTTCAACAGGTGGAAGCTTTTCTTGCTTCCAACCCACAAGTGCATCAAATGCATTAAAATGAATCTTAGTGTTACTACTTAAGTGTTTAAGAACTAATGCATTTTCCCCAAAAACCATTTCAGGTAAATGTGATGTCTCAAGCTTTTCTTCCCACCTATGTTTACATTCAAAACATTTGGTGGTGCTAATCAGTTCTCAATCAATCAGGCAACATCAAATTCATAGATTATTGTATCTAATGGAGAAGTAAGGTGAGAGATAGAGAGATTGATTACTCTTGGCGAGCGAGAGAAGTGAGAATCGTGCCACGGAGAGTTTCGATCTCCCAACCATGGATGCTTAAACCTCGACGTCCGTTGGGAAGAAGGTTTGCTCCGGAAGATTTTAAAATCTCCTTATCGACCACCGTCTCCATATGGATCGCCGGGAAATAGTGGTACTTCCTCTCCTCCGCCGATTTCACTTTTGCGATTAACCGGTGAAGCAAAACTACAGGAAGACATTGACTTAAGAGCTTAGTGGGCTTATAGTAAAGTGGGCCTGGTTAGACTTAAGAGCTTAATGGGCTTTTAGCCCAAAGTTTAATGTAACTACCCAAAATATCTAATCTTGAAACAATCTTATGAAGATAATATAAAGTAACGTTAAGTTAGTTGAAGAAGTAGTGAAAAGTTTCGGTCTGTTTAACTTTTTAAAATCTATTTCACTTGATTTCAAAATTTTGTTTTGTATATTTATCTATCGGTTTTTGAATTTGATTTTTTTTAATTATATTTAACTGTTATGTTTTTTAACGTTGCATATCCTTCTATAACGATTTAAAATATGAATGAAAAAATTATGATTTTTTTTCTTTCACAAATTTATTTATGTTAATTAAGAAAATTAGGATTACAATTGTCAATATACAAGACTTTGGAAAAAAAACTATTACATCAGCCGAAAATGTGTCATTTGTTGAAAACAGAATACAAACCGAAGTGACTTTGAACGATGCTTCTAAAGAAAGTGAGCAACGTTGATGTGGAGTTATGTGACTAAATTGGAGAAAGAAGGGACATCCAGAGGAACATGGACTTTTTGGTGTAATGCTTGTTGTGAGGTTCGAAGTGGCTCTTACTCCAGAGTGAAAAATATGGTATTGTTGTTTGTAAAAAAAAGTTAAATCATTGAGACGCAAAGATTGGAACACGAGTTTGAGAAGAAAAAGTGATTTCGGACATAGAGATGTTCTTTTTTCCTTGTGAAACAATCTCTAAGAAAAGAAGGTTTGCTTTTTCAACTACTGATAGAGCATTTGCCATTGGCGATTGGGACCGGTTGGATCAAGAAAATTGCAAGAATATTTTACACTGCATGTTTTTCATTTAATCTTGCAAGAAATCAACATTATCAAAAATCTTATCACTTAGCTACTTCTACCAAAATTGATGGATACGTACCTTCTGGTTATAACAAGTTGATAACAAATTTGTTACAGAAAAAAAGATAATGTTGAAAGGTTATTAATCTCTCTTAAATCAACATGGAAAAAAGAGGAGTGACAATTTTGACAAATGAGTGAAGTGATCCTACAAGAAAACCCTTGATCAATTTCATGGCCACCTCCAAAAATGGTCCTATGTTTCCAAAAGCTGTGAATTGTTTTGGTGAAATAAGATATACTCATTTCATCGCTAATTTGATAAAAAGTTATCAATGAGGTGAGTTATCAAACTATTGTGCAAATAATCACTAATAATGCAACAAATTGCAAAGGAACAGAGAAATCAACGTTTGTGAGTATTAAATCAATCGACATCAAAATATTTGAATAGTTTTTGTTTCTTGTACACGTATCTGACTCAATGCAACATAGCAATCAGAGAAAAGACATCACCAACCACCGAATGGAACGGAGAAAATCTGACATGAAAATTTTCTATCGGAATCAAAATATTTGAATAGTTTATGTAGAATTGATAAATAAAATACATTAATAAATTTAAATCTGGCTGCTACGGCTGCCGGTAACACAAAGAATTTGTTGAAACTAAGAAGACAAGTGGGTTGAGACTTGAGAGAAGATAGAGACACGTGACTTGCGTTTTTTTTTTTTTAATCACAACTTCCTCCATTAATTAAAGGTTGCATACAAAGTAGTCCTCATGTAAAATACGACTTATACAAGAAGTTACATAGAAAAATGAAGTAAAGTTTATAGAGTTTGTTGATTGAATTCTAGCAAGAATGTGTGCTGCCATATTTGAATGCCGTGAGATCCATTTAAGTTGAACATCATCGAATCTGCTCTTCCAAAACATATAATATTGTCTCCAAGACTCCAAATGCGTATGAATGATATTATGTGAGAAGACTTCTATTAAAGTTTGATTATCTCCTTCAAATACCAATTTTCTGTATTCTTTTGTCCAAACGGTATGCATTGCGAAAGTTAATGCCAATGCTTCAGCTTTAATTGGTAACATCACTCGGCTTTATGTTGCTTGACTTGCACCACAAAAGAAGCCTGAAAAATCTCTGAATATCTATCCTTTAGATAGGGTCGGTCCTGAGATTTTAAAAAATTTTAGAGGCCGCAATCTACAATGAAAAAACTAGGCCAAAATGGAATTATTTTTTAAAAAATGGGCTGTTTTCTTAACTAAAGTTTTTAGATCGAAAAAGGGCCGCAAGCGAATGTTTATTTTGCTTGGGCTCAGGACCGGCTCTGCCTCCGGTAGCTTGTGTTTGAGCATTGAAGGCAAAGATCTAAATCAAGTAAGTGTCTTTGGTGTAACTTTGATCTTATGGTTTGTGACTAAAAATGTCAACTTTCATTTTTGGCAGTAATGAAATGTACAAATGCTATTAAACCGAACTATTATAGTAATTATATAATTTACTTATTTTATAATCCAAACTGAACTATTACTAATCATATATAGTCTACTTATGCATGCACGACGTAGGAAAATAACATAACTATAATAATGTGACAACGCTTTTATCTTAATTTATTTGTAGTCTAACTTTGGAGAAAAATGTCAAGAAAACTTTAATTGACCAAAATTTTTGTCAACTTTTACCTAATATATCTCAAGTTTTATATTATACCGTGTAAGTTCTAAACTTTTTGGTAGATCACTACAAGAAAAACTGTTAAAAGTCGGAAATTTTTTTGTAGCTATGACTATTATTTTGTGGCTATAGCGTGAAATAGCCACAAAAATAAGTAGCCACAAACCTATAGCTACAAAATAATAGTCATAGTTACAAAATAAATTCCGACTATTAACAGTTTTTCTTGTAGTGGATGACCAAAATTTTTCGCTAAAATTGACTTTTCAAAAATTAAAATAGTTTGACTAATAAAAATTGGTGAATTCTCAAAAAATACCATAAGAAACAATGTTTATTTTAAAAATACCACATACTCTCAAAATTTTCAAAAATACTATATATATATTTTTAAAGTACTTCAAAAATGTTTTTATTCCAAAATAACACAAAATTTGAAATAACTTTAAAATTTTAAATTTAAACCTTAAAACCCCAAAATTAAACCTTACTCCCTTCAAAACTAAACTTTAAACTTTATTTAGTGAATCTAAAACCCAAAATTTTAAATTTTATCCTTAAAATTCACTTTTTATATTTGTGCTATTTTTGGAACATTTGAGTGTGTGTGGTTTTTTTGGAATTTTTGGACATGTGTTATATTTTTGAAATTTGAATTTCTTTTGATGGTATTTTAAGGAATTCCTCATAATAATATGAAATTTAAATTACTTTAATCTCAAAATTTATAGATTTATTAGATCATTTATTCAAATATTGTTGATTTTTTTTTATAAATTTAAAAATTCCAAATTTTTTGACGTTTTTCAAATTCAAAATATTGTTGTAACAATAATATATTTCGTGCTTAGATTTAATAATAACGTAAGAATGTGGTATACTAAACCTCAGAAATCTACAATCCAACCAAAAAAACATATTCAATTTTTATAATAAAATATTGAAACACGTTCATGAGAGATTAGCATATATAATAATTATATTTTTGGGTGCACCTGAAAGATTAGTATATATCTAAATTTTTCTATACGCATGTTGGAATCGATAGAATTTTATTTTGACCCAAAAAGACTGTACATATAATTTTTTATTTTATTTTTTAAAAATTTGGACCCATTTTTGGTCAAAATTATCCCAAAAATTAAATTAATTCCCACTACTCAGTCACTCACAAAATTTTGTGAAAAGCTTATAAGCCACGTGGCAGGTTTTAGGTATGAAGTCTTTGATTTGTAAACTTCCTCCTCAATGCCTCAAAGGCTAAAACTTTTGATTTCCTGATAAACATCAAATAAGAGATAAGAGTTTTTCAGATTCTCAATCTTAAAAAGATTTGATTTGATTCAATTCAATGACTGATATTGCAACCCTTGAAGAGAAGTGAGTTTTTAGTTTTATTTCTATTTTTGTTTGTGTGTTTATCTTATCTTTTCCCAATTCAGACAGAGAAAAAAAGCTTAGATTGTGATCGTACTTTTGGGTTTTGTCTGAATCTTTGATAGCTTCTTGTCTGAATCTTGATAGCTTTCACTTCTTCTTCTTGTTGTTTCAGTAAATCTTGATTTTGTTTTGATTCTGTGTGTGTTCTTGCTTAAGAATTGGTTTGGATTTTATTAATTAAAAAAAGGAATGTTTTTTATTCTCAAAGTTTTGTTCTTTTTCTTGGATTAAGCATTTCTGCTTCAAGGTGTTTTCTGGGTTTGATTAATTTGTTAAATTTGGATTAAGTTTGTTAAATTTGATTCAAAATGGGTTTTTTTAGGTATATTGGATTTTGCAAGAAGCATGGAACTTTACCAAACACAGCCATTTTAGCAGCTTTCTTTGAGGTTTGATTCAATTAATTGCTTCTGTTTTAGCTTTATTCTGTGTTACAACTACATTTGAAATTTTTTCAGGCAGAGGTTAAAAAGTCAAGGAATCAAAGATGTATTATGAATCTTTTACTTGATAGAGTGAAATTCGATGATTTTCATTCGATTCTCGAGTTATGTAATGAGATCAATACATCTGAAGTCGAAGGAATTGATGTTTTTGTGAGATCTTCTTGTTCTTTAGAAGATCAATATGCATTGTCCTTAATCCGATTTATTAATCAAAAACTTCGAGTTGTTCATCTACATGATTCTTTCGGGAAAAACTTTTGGCAGTAAGCATTGTTCCGGTTATATTCTTAAAGTTTATCATTTCGTTCTGATGTTTGATTGATTCTGTTTTTTTCCGTCTCAGGGATGTTTTCTTTCAAGGTTTGAGTTGTAAAGTTTTGAATGTGAGATCTTTGCATTTCCATAAGCTTAACATTGTAGGAGAGTTCGCGCATCTTCACACGCTTATACTCGATAACAATCGTTTACATGGATTTGGAGAAGGTTGTTTTTCTTGTATGCCGAAATTGACTTATCTTTCGATGTGCGATACTCTAGTGTCGGATCTTTGGACAACAACTGCTGCTCTTTCGAAACTCCCGTCTCTTCAAGAGCTTCGGCTTCAGATTTGGATTTGTTGTAGTGATTCTAATCCACTTAAATCACAGTCATTGTCGTCATCTTTAAACCGAGATGAAGAACAGATGGATCCTGTCGAAGAGGCTCTTCATAGTATGGATTTCTCTTATAAGATTCCCGACGAAGATGATTTGGATTCGCATCTCTCCGAGTCTCAAAAGGTAAAAACACATATCCCTATGAGAAAAAGCTCCAAAAAATTTGTTATTCTTATACCGATTTTTCGCAGGTTAAGAAAGGGAATACGAAGTACCAATCCGATGATGATTCGCCCGTTAATTCGTTCACAAGACAAATAGGTAATGTCGGGTTGAAATACATATCTTCGAAAGCATCACCAATATGTTTTAAGAAGCATTACAGGATGTATATGATAAACTCTCTGCCCAAGTTAAAAGTCTTGGACAATTTAGCTATCCGAAAGAGTGATAGAGATAGAGCCATTGAAACATATTCCGCAAACTTTGAGCACTTGCCCTATAAGAGAAAGAACAAGGAAAGTGTAATCCGAGTTCTTGAGAAGCGTGAAACGAGATCAAGCAAAGGGAAATCTCAGAATTCTTATACAAGGTCTCTTTGTGCGTCTAGAATGGGATCATCTGCTTGGCCTCTTTTGCATTCGCTTCCATTTAGTAGGATTCATCGGGAAGATGAAAACCGGAGATTAAGTCCGAGGCAATTTGAATACCATCCGTTGGATCCTAGCTTGATGGTATTTGGGACTTTAGATGGGGAAGTTGTTGTTCTCAATCACGAAAACGGGAAAGTTGTTCGTTACATTCCATCTCATGGAGCTCAAAGTAGTATCTTAGGACTTTGTTGGCTGAAGATGCATCCATCTATGGTAAAGATTCAAACTTTAAAGCTGCATTAGTTATATTACTTGTTATTAGGGATGGGCGTTTCGGTTTACGGTCCGGTTACAGTTCGGTTTTTTTGGTTTTCTGGTTTCGGTTTCGATTTTGATCTCATTTGGAATACGGTTTGGTTTCAGTCCAATTTGAATTACGGTTTGGTATCGGTTTCGATTTATGTTTATTTGTTTAATACGCAATATATATACCTTTCAAGCATACATATAAAAGTACAAAATTTTCTATAATTTCAATTTATTATATTTCGGTTTTTTCGGTTAACCAATAACGGTTTCGGTTCAGTTTAAGTTTTCTGGTTTCTTATTTAATCAAACCTAAAAGTTTTAAAAAGAATTTCGTTCCGATTTCGGTTTCATTTTTTCAGTTTTCGGTTTGGTCCAATTTTTTATGTTCCGGTTTACTTGTCCTCCCCTAGTTGTTACCATTTAGGGAATTCACTTCAAAGTTGTAATTTTTTCAGGTTATTGCTGGCTCAGCCAATGGCTCACTGAAGCTATATGATATTCAAAAAGCGTCATCCACGGTTACTACTAGCAATTACACCACTTCTGGTTGTGTGACTTTTGATGAGTTCGATCAATTAACCTCGGTTCATGTTAATTCCACGGACAAACTGTTTCTTGCTAGCGGATACTCAAAGGACGTGGCTTTATATGATATCGGTAGCGGAACACGCCTACAAATTTTCGCTAACATGCATCAGGAACACATTAATGTGGTTAAGTTCTCAAACCATTCTCCGTCTCTATTCGCAACTTCTTCTTTCGATAAAGATGTTAAGCTATGGGATTTAAGACAAGAGCCTTCCCGACCATGCTACACCGCCTCTAGTACCAAAGGAAATGTGATGGTTTGCTTTTCTCCTGATGATCGGTATCTTCTAACATCAGCCGTGGACAACGAGGTACTTTCACTGACCCTATTTAGCTTTCTCAATGTATTTGAAATTCTTTTACTCCCTTAGTTTCAGTATATAAGATGTTTTAGAAAATTATATATGTTTCAAAATATAAAATATGTATTAGTATTCTTATGGAATACTAATTATTCAATAACAAAATGTTGGATTTTTATTGATTGGTTGAAGTGTTGGATTTTTATTGATTGGTTGAAGTGTTTTTAATGTATAAAAACTGAAATATTGAAAATAAAGAAATAAAAGTTTTTAATTTGCGCGCAACCTCTAGTATATCGACTCCATTTCGTATTTAAGATGGTTTAGAGACTTACTTTGTTTTATAATACATGATGTTTTCGTTTTCCTATACAAATTTAAAAGCTATTGAATACTTCGTAACCAATAACAAAACGCAGGCTTTTTTATTGATCGGTTGAAATTTTTTAATGTACAATAAATGAAAGATATTAAATAAAAACATAAAAGTTTATTAATATGTGCACTTTTAACCAAAACATCCTTGTCCTAACAAGAAGTAAGTAGTCTAGTGGTTGTCAGTTTTGCTGCCTTGTTATATGACTAAAGATCGAACCAAACAAAAAAAGAAACAAACCAAATCGAAGGAGTACTGATTTTTTTGCATTCTATTGAGTATTTTCTCAGGTGAAGCAGCTTTTGACAGTTGATGGAAGAATTCATTTGAACTTTGAGATAGTCCCAACAGGAAGTTCAATGAACTATACTCGATCTTATTACATGAATGGTAATGACTATATCATTAGTGGAAGTTGCGATGAGAATATGGTTCGTGTTTGTTGTGCTCAAACCGGAAGACGCTTAAGAGATGTATCTCTAGAGGTATTATACGTTTATTAACGTTATGAAATGTAAGCTGTTACATTTATAGAGCTTATGAACATGGCCGGTTCTGAAGCCAAGCAAAGCAAGCACGAGCTTGCAGCTCGTTTTCAAAATTTTATATAAAAAACCGGCCCATGTTTTCATTTTATATGGCAGCCTTAAAAATTTCAGGACCAGCTCTACTTATGAATCTTACTATATACGATTTTTTCGGTTTTTGGCTTGCAGGGAAATGACTCTGACTTCTCAATGATGTTTGTTCAGTCTCTACGTGGTGATCCTTTTAGAGTGAGTTTAGAGATTGAAGCTTAGATTTATCATAATGTGTTATGGCATGTTAAAGACATTTTGTATTGTTTTTTTGGCTTATGCAGGATTTCAATATGAGTGTTTTGGCTGCTTACACACGACCGAGTTCAGTTTCTGAAATAGTCAAGGTACATTTTAAACACTGATATTGTCTGATCAAAGAAAGTTTTCAACTCTTTAAATAAAGAGACCTAAAGAGTTATAGAGTTCCGAGTTGAGATTTCCGGGGCTTTACAAAATAAAAATATTAATATTTAGTTTTTACAATATTAGAAAAATTTACATAAATAAAATATTAGAAAGCAACAATTTGAAGCTACACAATATTTAACATAAATTTTTTTTTGACCAACATTTCTACTCGTTGAATAATATTTACATTTTTCAATATATTCACATATATCACTAAAATTTTGTTATTGAAATTTTTCATAAATTGCAGTTCTATAAATTTAGGACTCATTCTCAAAAATACCACCAAAAACTAGGTTTATTCCAAAAATATCACACTCCCAAAAGTTTCAAAACCAAACTTTATCCCCTTCAAAACTAAACCCTAAATTTTATTGGGTGAACCTAAACTCAGAATTTTAAATCCTTAAAATTTATTTTTTGTTTGTTGTATTTTTGGAACATTTGAGAGTGGTATTTTTGGAACTTTTGAGAGTGCGTAGTAATTTTAGAATTTGAACTTCTTTCTTTTAATGGTGTTCTATGAAATTCTTCTTAGAGATTTTTAATGTAATGTGTTGAGATTTGGTTTTGCTAAGTCCAAGCTTGTGATTTGTGGTCTAATTTTAAAATTTATAATATAAAATTCAATCATTTTTAGAAGTTATGCAAAAGTAGCTTGTTTTTTCAGTTCAGTGTTTATAAAATCTGAGGATCAACACTGAATATAGTTTATGGCATAAATGTTTTGCAGGTGAATTTGTTAGCATCAAGAGATTCTGTAGAAGAACAATCTCATGGCCTTTGTTACTATCCCTCAAACAGCATGGGTGGCTAAAGAGTGAAATATAATAATGTATGATTTTTTGGTTTCTTATTTTTAAAAACCAATTTTTTATGTGTTATTTATGTTTGGAAACAGTATGATATAATAATATATAATTTTTCCACAAAATATTGATTCTCATTTGATTCTTACCTGATTTATCATAGTTTTAGAAGGTAACTTTAGATATTGCAAATAGAGTAGCCCAATCTCCTTTCACAAGATTTGAATAGAGCCATTCGTAAAATGGCCTGGTGAGTAACTTAGATACACCGTTTAAACCAGACTTTGGCAAAGGAAACCATTCATGCACATCTAACCTCCTCGTTGCTTTCCCGATCAGAGACGAGGGTTAATACTATGATCAAATGGTATATTCATGAAGTTGGCTGGATTAAAGTAAACACTGATGGAGCTACTAGTGGGCATTTAAAATTAGCTACAGTGGAAACTGCGTTGAGAGACGGTACAGGAGTTTGGTTAGGTGGTTTTGCGGTGAATATAGGTGCTTAAACATAAAATAATATTACCTTTTAAAACGCAGTCTTTCTCCTCTTTCTTATAGATCTGCTCGTCCACTATCCGAACAATCTTCCGCACATCGCGTTCCTGGGGCTCGTCGGCAAATTCTAGAACCGGCAAGCTCGTCCGTTTGCTGTTTTACCCATTACCTTGTTAGATATGCCTCTTCTCTTTCTTTTTGGGTTCACGGGTCTTCGTTTAAAGGGTTTAGCCGCTTCTTCACGGTGATTCTGGCCAGCTCCGTCGCAGGAAAGGAGCATAGAAGTCGGCTAGGGTTGGAAAGGAGGGATCTCAAGGCGTGGCTCCGGGAGGTCAGCGAGGCGCCGTGTTCATTCCGTGGTGCTGGAACCACCGTTGCATGGATATGCCGCTAAACCAAAGCCAAAGGTAATTCGGTCGTCCCTGGGTCATCGCCGTAAATCTAGCTTTTTTCTTCTTTCCACCACCGTGGCGAGTAAGTGACCTTCCTCTTTCTTTCTGTCCAAAAAACGAAGACCTTGTGGGAGGCGATGCAGCGTCTTTTTGGTCCCTACCGTCGGGTCGCCGAAAACAGCAGAACCGACGCATCCGCAGTCTGCCTGCAGCGGATGAGGATTGTTAGTTTTCAATTTTCTTCTAGGGTTTATGTTTTCAACTTTCGGGTCCGCGCCTATTGTTGGGCTCATGAAGCGCACCCAGATCCATTTATAGGTTTCTCTAAATTGTGTAATTGGGCTGATTTGGTGTAATTTAACTTTATATTGGAATTAATAAAGTAAAACTTTTATAAAAAAGAAAATTATGGTTTGTGGATTGCCTGGAATAAGGGGTATCGAAGAATAATATTTGAGGTAGATTCTAAGTGTGTTGTGGAGTTTCTAAGCACAGAGGTTAGCAAGGCTCATCCTCTGTCTTTCATGGTACGTCTATGCCAATGTTTTATTTCTAGAAACTAGATAGTCAAATTTTTTCATGTGTATAGAGAGTCAAATAGAATAGCTGATAATTTAGCTGATTTTGGTTTCTCGTTACTTGTAGGATTTCATTCTTTTGATTTTGGTTGTTTTTTATTTATTTTCGAGGAACATTTGTGTTTGATTCTTTCATTCTTTTATTGAGTTAATAAATTTTTTAGGGAGTATTCTTCCTAATATTCTTCCTCCTTCTGATAACATAAAATAACATAAAATAAAATAAAATAAAATAAAATAAAAGAAAAGAATGTTGTAGAAATGGTAATTTTTAAAAAGAAATTCTATAAAATTAAGGGATGTCACATCTGGAAAAATAGAATTGATTTAATCCATATGAGGAATTCTATGAAAAGACAACAACAAAAAAAATTATGTACACACATTACATTTTCATTTATTTCAAAACCGCCACAAAAAAGTTTTTCTTCCAAAAATATCACAAACATAAAAAATTAATTTTTTAAGGATTTATAATTTAGATTTATAGGTTTGAGTTTCCTAATTAGAATTTAGGCTTAGTTTTGAAAGAGATAATGTTTAGTTTAGAGAATTTATTGTTTAAATTTGAAGTCTTAAAACAATTTCAAATTTTTGGTATATTTTGACACAAAAACACTTTTGTGGTATTTTTGAAATAAATTAAAAATATATGATATTTTGCGAAAACATATACAATTTTGTGGTATTTCTTAGAATTTCCGTAAAAGAAATTACAATATCATATTTTAATACAGTTTAATTGAATGTATTTATGTATATAATAATATTTAAAAACCAAAATGAACAAAACTAGACTAGAATTCAGATCTCGTACCAATTTGTTTTAAAAATGTAAGTGTTAGGATTATCTAGCTCAAAACAATCTGATGAATTAGACTCTTACTATTACTCGATTTCACTCTTTGTAATCAAGAACCCTAAATCGAACAAGAAGGCAAAATCAAGAGCAAAGACACAGAGAATTTGTTAACCCAGAGTTCGGCAAAGCCTACTCTCTGGGGCTTGACAACACAAGCAAAAGAATTTCACTAATCACACACCATTGATTACACGCCATTGAAGGCAATTTATAGAGCTTCAAGCTTAACAACTAACAGAAGTTCAAACAGAAAAATAACCAATTAGCCGTTAACCCTTTAACCGCATAACCACCTCTAAACCATCTCAATAACTTGAATGATTGAGATTCCTGGTTCACTTGATTTAAACCAGCTTCATAATCAATTCCTGATTAAACCGATCTAATCTTGAACCAATCTTCAGCTAACCAACTTCGACCAAATTGATTTGCTTATGAACCGATTGATATCACAAAATCAACAAACTCCACCTTGATGTTATAATCTAATCTTGGTTAATAATCTAATGCTGTCAAGCATAAGCATAGCCATAGCTTACTCCTTGGTTATCCTGAGCAAACTCATTGCCTGCTCAAACTTTTCAACTGGAATTACCTTTGTTAATGCATTTGCTGGATTTTTTGATGTATGAATCTTCAACACACTAACATCCCCAATTTCAATCACATCTCTTATGAAATGCATCTTCACAGCTACATGTTTTGTTCTCTCATGAAAGACTCTGTTCTTAGCTAAACATATGGCACTTTGAGAGTCACAAAATACATTTACTTGGTCTTGTTTGAACCNATTTGAACCCCAGCTCTTCTGCTAAGCCTCATATCCACATTGCTTCTTTCACTGCTTCTGTCAAGGCTATGTACTCTACCTCTGTTGTTGATAAGACCACTATATACTGCAAATTCGACTTCCAGCTGATTGTGTTACCTCCTATGGTAAACACATAACCTGTAACTGATCTTCTTTTGTCCAAGTCTGTTGCAAAATCTGAATCTGAGTATCCTACAATCTTGAACTTTGAATCCTTCTTAAACCCTAGTGATCTTTCATGTGTTCCCTTTTAGTATCTAAGTACCCATTTTGCTGCTGTCCAATGAGTATCACTAGGATTTGCCATAAATCTGCTCAGAACTCCAAGAGCATATGCAATGTCTGGCCTTGAGCCAATCATTGCATACATCATACTCCCTACTACATTTGAATAGGGAATCTCAGTTACCACAATATCTTCTTCTTATGTATTCCTTATTGATGACAACTTGAAGTGACCTCCAAGAGGAGTTGAAACTGGTTTTGAATCATCCATTCTGTAAACTTGAAGGACCTTATGAATGTATTCTGATTGGGACAGAATGAGAGTACCTTTCACACGATCCCTTATAATATCCATTCCTAAAATCCTTCTTTCTGGTCCTAAATCCTTCATTTCAAACTCACTGCTTAGAAGCTTCTTGATCTTGTTTATTTCAGCCATACTCCTTGAGGCAATTAACATATCATCTACATATAAGAGTAGGTAGATGAATGTTTATTGCTCCAATTCTTTGTAGTACACACACTCATCATATTCACTTTTCTTTAGTCCATGTTTGATCATGAGCTGATCAAAACACTTGTTCCAGAGCCTGGGAGCTTGCTTTAATCCGTATAAGGATCTTTTTAAGTGACAGACTAAATCTTCTTTTCCTTTCTTCACATATCCTTCTGGTTGAGTCATGTATATGTCTTTATCTATTTGACCATGAAGGAATGTTGTTTTTACGTCTAATTGTTCTAACTCCAGGTCCTGATTTACTGTGGCTGACAATATGAACCTTATTGTGATGTGCTTTACCACAAGTGAGAATATTTCTGTGTAGTCTACACCTTCCTTTTGTGAATATCCCTTGGCAACCGGCCTTCCTTTATATCTAGGCTTTTCAATACCAGGTATGCCAGGCTTTAGCTTGAATATCCATTTTGACCCTATCTCCTTTTTATCTTTTGGAAGTTTGGTTAACTCCCAGGTGTTGTTCTTTTTCAAGGATCTCATTTCTTCATCAGCTGCCTCAATCCATTTATCTCTGTCATTGCATTTAAGGACTTCTTTAAAGTCTTTAGGTTCATGTATTTCCAGCTCCTCTCCAACTGACAGAGCAAATGCAACCTCTGATTCTTCTGTGTATATGATAGGTCTTGTTATATTTCTCATGACCCTGTCTCTTGCTAGTTGATACCCTGCCAAGTCTTCTTCATTCTCATCTAATTCTTCTTCACTATCTGGAACTATCTCATGTTCTCCACCTTCTTCAGTATTCTCTTATGAATCCTTTGTTTCATTTTCTGCGCCTAAGTGATTTATTTCTAGTTCTACTCTTCTGTTTTCTGATGCTTTTTGTGTATTATTTGGTTGTGACTTATGTATGTCCTTGAACACTTTATCCTATGTGAATGTTACATTCCTACAGATGACACACTTCTTTTCTTCTAGCAACCAAATTTTGTACCCTTTTACTCTTTGGGGATATCTAACAAATACCCCCTTTTTTGCTCTTGGTTTTAGTTTACCCTGACTCACATGTATATAAGCTATTGAACCAAATCTTCTCATGTGAGCATAGCCTGGTACCTTGCCTAACCATAATTGTTCTGGGATGTTAGAGTCAATGGCAGAAGATGGTGTTCTGTTTATCATGTAGACTGATGTTGCAGCAACTTGAGCCCAAAACCTCTGATCTAATCCAGATTCATCCAATAAACATATGACCTTCTCCATTATTGTTATGTTCATACGCTCCGCCACACCATTTTGCTGAGGTGTGTAAGAGCATGTTCTATGTCTCTCTATCCCATGTGTACTGCAGTAGTCATTGAAGTTTGAATTGCAGAACTCCAAGCCATTGTCTGTTCTGAGGCACTTGACTTTCTTGTTCACCTGATTTTCTGCCAATTCTTTCCACTCACAAAATTTGTTAAATGCCTCATCTTTAGTTGACAGAAAATATATCCACACTTTTCTAGTATAATCATCTATTATTGACAAGAAAATTATGTTTCTTAGACAATGATAAATGCACATTTGGAGACCCCCATAGATCAGCATGAACATATCTTAAGGCTTCCTTTGAATCATGTTTACCTATGTTAAATGATAATCTTTTGTTCTTTCCCATAATTCTAAGTCCTTGATGTTTTTACTGTCTAGAATTCCTTTCTCTACTAGCAATTTAAGACTTTTCATGCTCATGTGTCCTAACCTACAATGCCAGAGGATAATTTGATCTTGTGATACAACAACATTTACCTCAGAGTTGATGGTTTTTCCATCAAGGATGTATAGACTTCCTTTCAATGTCCCCTGTAGTCCTAGCTTGTTATTCTTGTAGTATCTTTTTTTTTTTTCCATTTCCTCCAGAGTGAGTATATCCTAGAGTATCCATTGTTCATGCAGAGATTAAGTTTCATTTTAGGTGAGGGATATACCTTACATTGGTAAGTCTGTTAACTGTCCCTCTTTCTGCTTCAATTATGATGGTGCATATTTCTTGTACACCTACTATCCTGTCATCTGCAAGTAGTACTTGTCCACCAGTTGCCTCATGAAATTCAGTGAACCAATCCCTTCTTGAGGTCATGTGGTAGGAGCAACCAGAGTCTATTACCCAGTGATCCTTGTGCTTGTCACTAGTTGTTAATAGAGCTTCTCCAATTGGCAGTTCAATAACTACTGATGCTTCTCCCATATCATCTTCTTCTAGTTTCTTTTTTCTTGAGTAGCAGTCCTTTTTCATATGTCCATCATTTTTGCAATACCAGAAACTTATCTTTGTTTTAGATCTTGATCTTGACCCGTTCTTTGAATTCTTGTTTGCATTTGAGTCCCTCTTCTCTGGTCTCCCTCTTGCTGCATAGGCTTCACCTGCCTTTTGAGTATTTTTTTGTCTCCATTAGTTCCATTTCCTTGGATCTAGCAGCTGCTACCACCTCATCTAGAGTGAGTGTTTCTCTTTCGTACTTCAGAGTTTCCTTCAAGTAGTTGTATTGTGCTGGCATTGAACTGAGAAGTAAAATTGCCTGAACTTCTCCTGTAACTATGACATTTACACTTGCCATATCTGCAACTACCTTCAAGAAATCATCAACATTTTCATCAATAGTTTTCGATTCTAGCATCTTAAATGTATAAAATTTGTGTTGAAGATAAATCCTATTAGGGAGAGTTTTGGAGAGATACAACCATTCCAATGTGGACCAAGTTGATGCTGCTGTTGTGCAGGAATCAATCTTGCGGAGAACCTGATCTCCAACATTCAAGATAATCAGGTTCATTGCCTTCTCACATCTTTCGGCTCTCTCTGTCTCTTCTTTCTTCAATCTTTCTTGGTATGCAGCTTCTTCTTCACCTCTTCTAATCTCTGATCTTGGTGCATCTACTGTCTTCTCTGCTAATACATCTTTCAATCCAAGTACTGATAGATGAGCTAACATTCGTTTCTTCCACATGGAGAAATCCCCTTTTCCGTCGAAACGCTCCACCTCTATCCTTGCATTCGTCATCGTTGAGCTTCTTCAACCTGAGGGCTCTGCTACCACTTTGTTAGGATTATCTAGCTCAAAACAATCTGATGAATTAGACTCTCACTATTACTCGATTTCACTCTTTGTAATCAAGAACCCTAAATCGAACAAGAAGGCAAAATCAAGAGCAAAGACACAGAGAATTTGTTAACCCAGAGTCCGGCAAAGCCTACTTTCTGGAGCTTGACAGCACAAGCAAAAAAATTTCACTAATCACACACCATTGATTACACGCCATTGAAGGCAATTTATAGAGCTTCAAGCTTAACAACTAACAGAAGCTCAAACAGAAAAATAACCAATTAGTCGTTAACCCTTTAACCGCATAACCACCTCTAAACTATCTCAATAACATGCATGATTGAGATTCCTGGTTCACTTGATTTAAACCAACTTCATAATCAATTCCTAATTAAACCGATCTAATCTTGAACCAATTTTCAGCTAACCAACTTCGACCAAATTGATTTGCTTCTGAACCAATTGATAACATCACATAATCAGCAGTAAGAATAAATTTTATTAAAAAAATTTTGAACCAAACTTTTTTTTATGATAGATTAGACTCTATTTTAAATATAATTATTTATAAACTTAGAACTAGAATAAATCAAACTAAAATGAAATCAAAATTTTGCTTCTTAAAACGTAATTTCTTTCGAAAAGGTAATTTAGACAAATGATTATGTCTATTTTCTTTTTTACAAAAATTTGATTACAAAAGTTTGTGTTTATAAGAATTGGTTACAAGTGAAGTTTTTTTTTTTCTTCTTGTTATCATTTAAGACCATCCACAATGGTTTCAACTTTCAACACATTCTTTTTCACTCCACCTCACTTTCTCTTTCTTCCACCTCATTATTCAACACTCATTCAACATTTAATCATTACAATGGTTTGTTAATAAATTCAACACTTTACCCCACCATTTTATTTTATATATTATTTTTATGTTTCATATTTTTTGTAATTATATTTAGTAACAATTAGTAACTAAGGTTACATTAAATAAATTAAAGTTTAAAATTAAATTTTTGCTTTTATATTTTTTAAAAATATTTTTAAAATAAAAATAAAATACATGTTATTAAACAAATAAAGTT